>KI423043.1:8450-34277 GCA_000473375.1 Anopheles culicifacies | reverse complement strand
TAGTAGAGATAAAGTTAAAGAGAAGGAAAAGTTCGATTTACACAAAAGCTTAAGATTTTAATTATTTCAACAATAAAACAGAAACTTGTATTCGTATTTTTGAATTCCCCCTTTCAAATAGCCGATCTACCGGCACCTCGACAGCCACGTCAAGTGTGGCTCAATGCTCACGTGCCTCATGCTGACTGGAAGCAGGCACTCGGTGACGGAAGCCCCTGTCTCACGGCCAAGGGACATCTCGGCTTTTGCACCTCGTTCCGTAAGTGCTATCCCTACTTCAAGGTGCCCGATTTGAGCGTCTGGGAGTCGTGGGTGCTCGGTAACTACGACACCTGCAGCTACTTCAACGAGCAGGGCCGTCAAGCGTTCGGTGTGTGCTGTACCAACCCCATCACACCGCTACCGATCGACTCGAATCCCGTTGTAGAATCCGTCCCGGGGATAGCGCTTCCACCGTTAAGTTCAACCGGCGGTTCCGGGCTGGGCGAACCGAACAAACCCCCAAACAAGAACAACAACTATCCAAGTTGGCCACCACCAATTCCGACCCATCCGCCGGACCATACGCCCGCCACTCATCCACCATCGTTCGGTGGCCCGGCACCACCTACCACGGTTGCATCCGTCGGTCCAGCATCGGAACCAACGCAACGACCGACGACAACGTGGCCTACACGACCACGTCCACCACAGGTTCCGAATCAACCGACGCCAGCACCAGCTCCGGTACAACCCATCGGTGTTTGGCCACCGCCCGTTCCCACCCATCCACCGCTGGAGATCTCCACACTGCCACCCTCGTCATCGGGGGTTGCGAATGACCCATCGTACGCGGGTTGTGGTGTGAAAAATGGCAATCCGGTAAGTGGGATCATTCATCAACTCATTCCAAAATCCTTTGCCCCGCCGTTGTTCACTTGGAATGACGCAAACCGATGTGGATTAATGCAATCTTTCGGAGGAGAAATCGTTCTTTAAATAGCTTCCAATATTATGTACAATTATTCACCGCATGCAAACAAATACGAATGAGTAAGCACCTGTATTTAGAATTGCATCATTAAGTATTCACGATAAATGAAATGGCATTTAATTTAAATATTTGGCTTCAGCAAATGTTAGCCAGAGCAATCAACTACACGAGTTCCGAGAGTGGAAAGTGAAGAGATTTTAAATCAAATTAATGTTTCATCCTAAATGTATGCAATGTTTTAATTTTATTGAGCAAATAATCACTCAGTTCTGTTGTACGCATCCCTTCCAGGATACGGAGCGAATCGTTGGTGGTCACAATGCGGATCCGAATGAGTGGCCTTGGATAGCGGCCCTCTTTAACAATGGACGACAATTCTGCGGAGGATCACTGATCGATAGCATTCACATCCTAACAGCGGCCCATTGCGTTGCACAGTAAGCAGAAGCGACCTCGGTTAAGAGGCTGAGTAATTAAATCTGACTTCTCTCTGTTACCTTTCCATTCTCCAAACAGTATGAGCTCCTACGACGTGGCACGTCTGTCAGTGAAGCTCGGCGATCATAATATCCGATCGAACACGGAGGTACAGCACGTGGAACGACGCGTTAAGCGACTCGTCCGTCATCGTGGGTTTGATTCGCGTACGTTGGTAAGTAGATGGCATCATGATGCTGTATGAGAGCGTCTCGTAAACTGTTCATTCCATCCACCAGTACAACGATGTAGCTGTCCTGACAATGGACCAACCGGTACCGTTTACGAAGCAAGTACGTCCGATCTGTCTGCCGGCAGCAGATAATACGCGAGCTTACAATGGCCAAACGGCTACCGTTATCGGTTGGGGAAGCTTGAGAGAAAGTATGTACAATGCTTTGTCGTTAAAATGCACGTCGCTTAACGTTTGCTGTCCATTTTGAACAGATGGACCACAGCCAGCAATTCTGCAGGAGGTGAATCTACCGATCTGGACCAACAACGAGTGTCGCATCAAGTATGGTCCTGCGGCACCGGGTGGTATTATCGAAACGATGCTGTGTGCCGGACAGGCTGCCAAGGATTCCTGTAGTGTAAGTGTCATTCTTTAAGAATTACTTTTTACAATAAAGGGTTTTGGTTTAATGAGGTTCTTTCCCTTCACAACAGGGTGACTCGGGTGGTCCACTGATGGTGAACGATGGCAAGTGGACGCAGGTCGGTGTCGTGTCCTGGGGCATCGGTTGCGGTAAGGGCCAGTATCCGGGTGTGTACACGCGCGTCACTGCCTTCCTGCCGTGGATTAAGAAAAACATCAACGACGCCTAGGGTGCAGCTGGGTCCTAAGCGCAACACAATTGCCATTTCATAAAAGTGCCGCTTTTTTTCCTGATGATTCCTTACCTACTGCCTCTGTCTTGAACGATTATTGCATTCGAAGGATGGCGCTTATTTTTTACAAAATAAACAGTGACTGAACGAATTTGGGTGGAGTTTTCGAGAATGTCTTTTAATGTTTTATCTACAGCTGCGATTCGCGATCTGCGACTGGTGTGCGGCAGGAGTTCTCTTAACTGCTCACTGTCGAGCGCTTACTTCCGGCCGTCTGTTATCTCAGCCTTCATGGTGGAATCTTCCACGGCATCACTTAACCTCAATTTGGGCCTTCAACACGTCTGATATGGATGACCTAAAAGGTCTTTAAGGGCTGGGTTGTCTGGTATCATTCGCAGCTGGGAGTCTAATTCGGTATTGCGGTGTACGGTAGTGAGGTTATCGTACTATTCTCTCCGAGCTCCCCGACTCGCGATATGGTTGGACATATCTAGGACAAGGTTAAAGAATAAAGCAGCTTCCCCATGGACTTTGTTGGACAATTTAATTCTTAGGATCATGTAAGAGATCTTGCTATCACATACGTAAACTAGACAGAAATTCCAAAGGAACTAATCGACTATGCTATCATATGCCTAGGCCTAGAAGTCTATAGATCTGCAGATCTACAGAATTGTGAACAGTGATTGATTTCTTACTTCGGATTCCACTGTGATAACGAGCATCTTCTTCTTTATTTTCTTTATTGGCCTGCTCCTAGGGGGCACGTCTAATAGACATGGCCCGATGTCCAATCCGTTTCCAGGAAACTCGGTCCATGGCTGCACTCCTCCATTCCAGCTGCATCCAATCTCCACTCAGACTCTTAGGTCTGACTCCACTTGATCCAGCCAACGAGCTCGCTGTGCTCCTCTATGCCTCGTGCCGAACGGGTCGCTGACGAGCACCTTCCTGGCAGGGCATGAGTCCGGCATCCTCATCCCGTGCCCCAACCAACGTATCCTTCCGGCTTTGGCAACCGTTAGGATGTCTGAATCGCCAAACAGCTCAGCTAGCTCGTGGTTCATTCTCCGTCTCCACACGTCCTGCTCGCACACACCGCCAAAGATAGTTCATAGCACCTGCCGCTCGAAAATGGCGAGTGCATTGGCGTTCTCCGCCAGCGTAGTCCAGGACTCGTGTCCGTAGAGGACTACCGGCCGTATCAGTGTGCGATATATGGCACATTTCGTGTGTTGTTGGAGTCTTCTGGATCTCAGGAGTTTATGGAGCCCATAGTAGGCATGATTCCCCTGAACAATGCGCCTCCGGTTTTCGCAGCTTACGTTGTTATCCGAAGTTACGATCGTACCAAGATAGCAGAACTCCTCTACTACCCCAAGATCGTCGCCGTCAACCAATACTAGCAGCTAGCATAGAAGAGTCGAATTGAGCATTCAATAATTCATCAAAACACAAAGCCCAATGCGAAAGGACCTCTGGCGTGTACAGATGAACAGATTTCCATCCTTATTTCGACGACAGATCACACGGAGGGAACCTTCATTTCGGAACACTGTACAAAGCTTTTAATGCCGTGCTGATATTAAATTATCATCACCTTTTCGTTTAATTTGAAGTAGTTCACTTACTGTGTTCCTTTTATTTCTTCTCAATATGTACCAAGGGTGTGAAACTCATAACTGTAGCCACTTGGTTGGTTAATATTGGTTCAATAATTCCACGGTCTGATCCGCTTGCCGCACAGGGAACACCTTACTGCACTTTTCCCTCGTTTTACTTTTACGTTTTAGTTTGTTTTTAATGCTGTTCGTTTAGTGTGTTTTTGTTGCAATGTTGTTTGCGTTGTGAATGTGTGCGTGTATAGGCGTAGTTTATGTTTTTAAAGGTTTGTTCCATTAGTAAAAATGAACGCTTAAATTTGAGTGATTACCATGTTTTGTCTTAAAAATTGTTCATCGCGAACTGTACTACGTTCGTGTGCCGAAGGCATTGATATTCGTTTAGACACCGGTTGCAACAAGTAATGTTTCATGTTATGTACTTCCGCTGCTCGTCTCACCGTATGCACGGTTTTAAATAATGTTCTCTCAGCTGCTGCTACTATTTCTCACTCACTGTATTTGTTTCCCCCGTCGATCGCCGAGGACAATGGTGAGTGACGTATCATTAGACATTGGAGTGGTTTACAGGAAAATATCACGATCAAGGTATATATTTCAATACAGCTGGTATCATACAGGAATCAAAACACCGCAGTACCGCTTACATTGCGTTCTCAGCTTACGACGATCAAAGCTTAATACCTCGAGGACTAAAGAGAAACGGCTACGATATAAACTTAGCTTGGAAAGTTAATGCTCCGATTAAGGTAAATAATATGCTGCACTGACGCTGCCCACACGCAGCTCGGTGCGGTGTTGAACGATAGGAATAAATAAATAAAAACAGAACGAACCGTACACTTAGGAGAGCTTCGAATACGATGGTGGCGAGAACTTTTTGCGCAGGAATTTTAGAATGTACAGCGGAAGACAGGAGACGAGCGTAATGACCAGCACTTTCCACAGGAAATCCCACGACCAGATGAACTCCCAGTCTGCAAGTAAAACAACAAAAAACACAACAAAAAATTACCGGAATAATTTAATCTATGGTCCGCTTTAATATTTACCGAAATATTCGTGCAGCACGGCAAGAGAGACGATGTAAAGCACTAGACTGAACAGTTCCGCTATAACCATCAATCTGAAAGCGAGAATACAAAAAAAAACATTTATTATTTTTTACACGCTCACACAGAATTATCTTATCACTTGCGCAGCTCCGAACACTCACTTGTGCCACGTACGAATGGTTAGTGCAACCATTATCAGCTCCGTGAGGATGAGGGCCGAAAAGCTGATTGCTACGATATGAATAAATTCGTCCTCAAACAGAATCAGCGCACCGTACATGATCACACCACCTGGAAGGAGTGGAACGTCCCATTAATGGCTACCATGCCACAACATACCGCACACCATCCTTACCTTGATAGATACTGATCAACACCCACATGAAGAACGTTTTGTAGCTTAAGCTGCGACCCTTGGACAGCTCCTTGTAAAGCTCGGGATACGTGATCGCTATGTTCGCACTAATGTCCTGATCCAGCACGAGCGAAAACACCGGAAACATTGTGTAGAGTGTCGCGTACCCGACCATCAGAAAGCCCTGATAAAGGGCCACCGATGACAGATAGAACACGGCCGAAAAGACCGCCTGCATGGTCGATATGATCAACCCACGGTGGATGACGAACTGGGAAAGGGCAGCCGAACGCTTGTACGAACGTCTGCCGTGCACGATCAGCAACCGGGCAATGTGTGAGAACTGCGGTATACTAAAGTCACCCGCCAGTGATGCCTGTTTGCCTTCGCGTCCCTCTATCCCGATACCCGCATCGGCCTGCTGAATCATGCTCACATCATTACCACCGTCCCCGACGGCGCACGTGCGCTTTTTCGAGTACTTTTGGATCAGCGATACGACCTGCGCCTTTTGTGTGGGGCTACATCGACAGCAAACGACGGCCGGGCAGGCTGTCGCCAGTTCCATAAATTCTGGCTGATAGTACTGCAGGCATACCTCTAGACTTTCGCCGGACACGACCAGTGCACAGTCCTGCTTCCGCCGGAACTGATTCAGCTCCAGATGTGCGTCCGTGCGGGTCAGCACACTCTTCAGCACGTGTATGCTTTGATTACGACCCACCAGGTGGGAGGATTTAGCGATGCAGGTAGCCGTCTCGAGCTTATCGCCGGTAAGCATCCATATCTTAATGCCCGCGTTTCGTAGCAGCTCCAGCGTTGGTCGTACGCGCTCCTGCAGCCGATCTTCCACACCGGTCAGACAGAGCAGTTCCATCTCACGCTCCAGACTCTCGATGACGGCGGCCACCTTGGTAACGCGATCGGTAACGCTCACTTTGGCCGCGTTGTAACGCATCACGAAATCGTTGTAATGCTCCTCCGTCAATACCTTTTTCGCGACCACCAGCGTACGGAGACCTTCCCGCGCCATATTGCCGCTCTCCTCCGCCAGCCAATCATTGTACTGCACAATGCCGGACATAACGACGTCGGCACCCTTCAGATAGAACGTAATTTCACCACCATTTAGCTCACGCACAATAATCCCCATGCGCTTGTTTTCGCTCGTAAACGGGAACGTTTGCAGTATTTGGTACTTCATCAGGCCAGGCGCACCGGCGGCAATGATCGAATTCAGTGACGTCACGCTGCCCCCACTCGAGGGTGAGTTGAGGTCGGTTTTGGAATTTCCCGACAGGTTCGTTACGGTCGTGTTGATGGAAGCGTTTTCGTTCATGTTTGACCCACGCGCACTGCCACTTTCGCGCGTTGCGTCGCGTATCTGTAGCGTCATATGGTTCAGATCCCGCTGTACCAACGTCAATCCGACCGATTCCGTCCACTTAACAAGTGCGATCTCATCCGGACTGGACGCTTGGTACGTTTTCTCCGTCGTAGTTGTCTTTCCGCCCGATGGCTCGCCGGTTTGGCTTTCGACGGAAATCGAACGCGCAGGTGATTGTCTTCGTTCCGTGCCGGAGGTGGAAGATAGCGAGCTGCTGCCACCATTATTGCTGTGGCTTTCGTAAACGGGTGTCACGTTGTGGCATAGGGCAAGCGCTTTTACCGACTCCCAGATACGCCATCCGTCCGGTTTACGTAGCCGCGGTTGATATTCGGAACCATGATCATCCGGTGATGCATCTGCCGGAGTCGTTAGCGTTCCGTACACGGATTGTATCGCTGCCGACACCATCGGGAACGTGTCCCGTCCGTAGGCTGCCGTGCCGACGTGGATCTTCTTGAAGATCATCTCGTTCTGCGTTAGCGTGCCAGTTTTGTCCGTCAGCAGGTACGACATACGACCCAGCTCTTCCGGAATGGTAGTGGAGCGTACGACCGTACCTTTGATTTCGTCATCGTTTTGAATTTGCCACGAGTAGAACGCTTTGCCCATGTCAAGGTTGACACGCAAGCTGATCGGGATGATGTAGGAAAACAGCAGCACAAACCGGAACATGTACCGATACCAAGGTCCGTTGAATCCCTTCAGACACATCATGGCGAACGATAATCCGATGACGGCGCAGAACAGCACCTTTGTGAGATTATTGATTTCCAGATCGAGCAGACCCACTTTCGAGCGGGGTTGTGAATTGTTCATCACGCTGCGTGTTTCGCTGCCGGTGTAGATAACGATCCCGACTGCCGTACCGGACGCAACGACCGTGTTTGCCCAAAGTGTGTTTTCCACATTTAAACCTTCATCTTCCGTTCCACCGAGCTAAAAGAAAAAGCGATTATGTTAACATGGAATACTTTACGAAAAATGGTAAAATCTCGTTCAGAATTTACCTTTGAATAAGTCCCAATAAACGTGTGTATATCCCGCTGTGGTTTCTCAACGTAGAGGGAAGCATTCACCGTCAGCAGATCCCCGTGAGATGCAAGTTTCTGTGTTGCCGGAACCGCCAACCGCAATTTCCAGTCCGTCTCCCCATCCAACATGTCAGTACGCACGAAGACGGCACCGCTTTTATCGCTCGTTCGCAATAGTATCAAATCTGCCGGAACCCGTTCATCCTTCTCCACCATAATAATGTCACCGACGCGCAGTTTCGATGACGATACGGATTCCGGTGGTTTATCGGCGCTGACAAAGCGTTTGTACTTCTGTGAGTTTACCTCCCGGTCACGCTTGTGCCGCCGAAGATCATCGACCGCTTCACGGCAGATCGTGACGGCTAGTACGAACCCAAGCGGACCCCAGTAGGTGTACAGGTATCCGATACGAATTTCCGGTATGAACTGGCTCACGGCCATAATGAGGAAGTACAGATTGAGAAAGAAGCGAAACTGCTCGAACAGCACGAGGGGCAGAAAGGTGAAGATGTTGTATTTTTGGTTCCGGATCTCGTTCGGTGGAAACTTCTCCGTCAACGGTCGCCCGATGTAGATCGTACGGGGCTTCAGTTCCTTCGAGGCACACCATTTTCGCCATGCCCAGCACCAGCAGCTAAAAGTAGCGAAGAGAGAGAGTGAGAGAGAGAGGTGAAAAACGTAAATAAAGGGGAGGACGTAAGAAATCGATAAACATTACAGACAGGTACATCAGCGACGAGGCACAAGTCCTTGAAAATTCTTTTATCAATTATTTCCCAACAAAAAAACATTGCAAAGGACGACATACAAGCACCATAAATGCGGTGTAAATAATTTTGACTTATAAATATTGAATTAGGTCGAATAAAGTGATTTTTCTTGAGGTCACGCTAACGATTTCATTTCCGCCTTTCTTTGCGTATTGTGCAACTCGTTCGAAGCAAACAAACGCCGCGAAGCGCACTTTCCACCTTCGTTACATTACACCCGTATGACTCATCGTGGCCGACACTCTTGGGTGGCCCAAATAACTGTAACCCGTACTCTTTTACGCTGATAAGAGCCTCCTACGTAGAACTCTGATTTACTTTCGGTTGCAACTCTGCGGATGTCTCTCGTTCTAGGCCGTGAGACCGTTTCTATGGCACATCAAGCATGGTGGACACATTCCGTACCTGAACCAGCGGGTTTTGGGGGCCTTCTCGATGAGTGGAATCGTTTCCTTCGTGACCGGTGCGGATGGAATGTGGTGCGGTGGGGCGTCCTCCATCGCGTCACGGATTACCTGTAGCTCATGAATTTTGGTGGCCGTTTCTTAATACCCACGGGTGTCGACAGCAGGATTCGAACCGCGAACCTGTTTATTATCACGCACGATACTAACGAATCATACGCGGAGGCACAACAGTGTGTTTTTGTGAAGAATTTTCGCGAAACGCAATCAGTCGCAGCTCTGGCAGATACTTGAGGGATGACGTTTCTGCCTTTTGGAAGAACAACTGTCTCTTTTTGTTGACTGTTTTGCTTTTTCGCAGTTGCAACAGTGTGCGTGAGCGTGTTTATCGCACGCACACTCGCACATTTCGCTTTGACAGTCGAAGAAAGGAATGGTGTTGTTTACATGAATGTTTTGATTTGGTTCTTTTTTTTTCTGTGACGCACCATCTGATGAAGGAAAAAAACCTTCTTTTGCAAAAAATACAGCTCAAGAAAAAAAGAGCAAACAGATGACACTTTTGTGCATCTTCTGCGGTTGTATTCCGTAACAGAGAAACCGATCAAAAACTAAAACCTGCACCTTGTTGCTTTTTTACGCATTGGAACTTTCTGTCCATTACTTACCAGCAGAGTTTCTTCAGGAAGGACCCCAGCTTGAACGATTCTTGGCGACGATTGCGAAACGTACGACCGTTTAGTCGATTGGCACGGGCAGTAGCTGGTTCGATGAGCAGCTCGGTTTCGGAATCACTAATCTCGAAATCGCGCAGTTCAACATTCATCCTACGACGGGATGAGATGAACTGTACCGCAATTCGCGAGCTCCTTTGTATGTTCGATCAGTAGCGAACGTCGCTATATTCGGCTAATAAATACCAGTTGGCATTTCACTGCAAAGTTCGATCCCCAAAAATGGGGATAAAATCACAACGAGCACCTTATGTGCAGGGGAAACAATACCGTCCGGTTGCTCTAGCAGCTGTAGATTGAATCGCTTCGGTTACAAGTTCGTCTACCACAGGAAGTATACATTTTCCAATGTGGAGTGTTGTTTTTTTTTTATTGCAACTGATTAAATTCTGTTCAAAGTCTTTCGGTAAATTTGTTCCTGCTAGGGAGAGAAGGTTCTTATCGCACACACTTATCGCACAAACATTAAAATCATTAAGCACGGTACACACAGGCCGCCGCAGACATCAAGGCTCGCCTTGTTGACAGATGAAAATCGATCCCTCGTGTGCTGAAGCAGCGTCTACATGTGACTGTTTTGCATAAAACAAAACAATTGTCGCAAAACAATAGCAAAACAATAGTTTACACAACAGCAAATAATGCCATCATATGATGATGCCATGGGAAAAGGATTTTTATTTCATGTAATTCGCAAGCATTGTATTTTCACATGTTCCGTTTACAGCCGTTATTGACTTCAGTGTAGCACGTGCTTCAGCTTGGTTTGTTTCTCATTTGACAGCATCACAGGCACCCCTCGTGAAAAGGTTCCTCTCCCGCACGGAGGGTGGTTGTTGTAGAATTTTGTCTTGAAGAAATGGTGTTTTCTTGAGCAAAATCATCCACCAAAAAGGACGCTACGGTGCGTCTAAAGTGAAACGAAACTCGTGTACATATCAGTGCAGTAAAGTAAGGTTGCGTTATACGTGCGTGTTATCCCGGCCGGAAGTGAGCAGGTCAGGAAAACCGAACGTACGGGATACGATGTTGCTGTAGGTGAAAAATTGTGTCGCATTCTGTTGGTGC
Organism: Anopheles culicifacies; assembly: GCA_000473375.1. NCBI lineage: Eukaryota > Metazoa > Arthropoda > Insecta > Diptera > Culicidae > Anopheles > Anopheles culicifacies. The sequence continues at coordinate 23,561 of KI423043.1, read as the reverse complement.
GTGTTGTGTGTGGAGTAGGTGGGTGTTTATTTATGTCCACTACATCCAGCTAAGAGTTACCAGGAACTTGATAAGAATTCTCTTCTTGGCGAAGAGACGAAGATCGGATCGATGTTACCGTAATTGAAAACAACAACTACTGCTATTCCTACTCTGGGTGCTACCAACTTATCAAAATATCATCCTCCCTCCGAGATGGACAGAAGAAATGTGTGCTGCAGCATAAGTGCCTGCAACGGAATGTATGTTTGCCGCAGCTCATAAATGTCCCACCGATGGCTTGCTGTTTGTTCCGTAAATGTATCATTTACGCATCGTAGAAAGCAAAAATCGTAAGCAAATCATTGCCATGATACGCGTGAAACGCAGCAGTTTGGACAAGAGAAACTACTAAGCAAGTTGACTTGACATATTCCAAGCATCTGTGCTGGCTTGGTCGCATTTGAAATTAGCTGTTGTGTGAGCAAAAAAAACAAACACACGAACATATTATACGGGAAAGAAAGCTTCCCATGAGAAGGCACCGGATGCTGCAGTGGACAAACGGCGGGTGGGTAGACCGTAATTAGTCACGACGACAATACCATCCGATGGAGATGAACCAATTATTGTCGTCGCAAACCACCTGCACACACAGTAGAAAACGTTGCCGCCTCATCATCTCATCGGCGCACGAACAGCAACAGTCAAAGCAGGCGGTCGGTAACGGCAACCGCAGCAAAACAACTCGAATAAATGGCGCAACAACGATGGCTCAGTACCGGATTAAGAGGAAAATGCATACGCTAGTTTGGCTGGTGTTGCTCCAGCTGGTACTACCGTACGTGCAGGTCGGATTAACGCTGGCCAAAACGCAAACAAGACAATCTTGCGATAAAACACGACGTATCTTCACGCAATCGTACGGTGAGATCAGCGACGGCCCAGCCGGTTCTAATTATACACAGGTAATGCGTACTAATTAAATCTCGCCTATCGGTAAACTAATAGGATGGCACGCTTGTTTCGCTGTTTTTTTTTTTGTTCCAGGATTCTCACTGCGAGTGGTTGATAAGGGCGCAGAATGATAGTCAATTTATAACGCTCAAATTTCGCAGCATGGGCACCGAGTGCTCGTACGATTATATCTTCATCTACGATGGCGACTCGTTCCGGTCGCCATTGTTGGGTAGCTTTAGTGGCAATACGGAACCGCAGCACGTGATCGCTAGCTCCGGTAGTGTAAGTGTTACCTCATCGACGCGTGTATGGTTTGAAGGTGTAATTTATGTACTCATCCTCCCCTCCCCGATCTTCCCACACAGATGCTGATTTTGCTGTACAGCGACACAAATTATGTACTGGAAGGCTTCCGGGCGGAGTTTTCTGTCACGAACTGTCCCAACAATTGCACTGGTAATGGTCGATGTGTCGATCATACGTGTGTTTGTGATCGAGGATGGATCGGAAGCGATTGCAGTTTAGATGCATGTCCCGATCGTTGTGGAGCGACAGAAAGACGGGGGACCTGTTCGAGCGATCGCTGCGAATGCTCAAAGGTAGGGCAGAATTAGCAATGAAACGAAACAAACTTCTACAACTTACCTTCCTTCCATTTGCAGGATTATTTGGGACAGGCGTGTGGTCTCCATCGCTCAAAGTCTACTCCAAAGGAGTGGCACTGGATTTCCAACTCGAAAAATGGCTTACCGCCACGAGCGGCACATACGGCCATTTACTATGAACCGTCCGATGCGCTGTACGTTTTTGGAGGATACAATCTAAACGAAGTGTTCGACAGTCTGTATGTGTTTCGGTTCGATAGAAACCACTGGGAAGATGAGTGGGGTATCCGCGTCGACCAGAACTACACTGAACCGTCCTGCGAGGAGGAAAAATATCTCCGTAGGACACAGTTTCTGGAGGAGGAATCGGAACGTCTTTCCCGGGAACCGAATTTCCTGAGCAATGTCATCTACACGCTATCGGACAATCGAACCGGTATTGGGTACGGGGAAGGACTTTCTAACGGTACACGTCCGGCGGGACGATACGGACACGCGGCATCTGCCGTCGGTGATGGATTTGTAATCTTCGGTGGAAAGCTTGGAACGAATGGCGAGTTGGCAAATGATTTGTGGCTGTACAATGTATCGCACAATGGTGGCACTTGGTTTGAGCGTGCGACAGAATCACCAGTAAGGCCACCGGCACTTACGCGCCACACACTAACGCTCGCCGAAGAGTTTCTGTACGTGTTCGGTGGTGCAATGGAGGATGGGGAGTTTTCATCGAAACTTTTCCGGATAAAGCTTATCCCGGACGCACCGGAAGCAGATCGCTGGGAAGAGGTGATTCCACGTGGTGGCAAATCGCTCGATGTGCGTATGGTTGCTCACACAACCTCGTACCAGCGGGCAACCAACTCACTCATCGTGTACGGTGGGCTGCTAGCGAATGTGGCCCGCTTTTCACGCCTTTCCGAGCGAATGTTTGCCTTCCAGCTGGATCACAAGCACTGGGCCGAGTTGCAGTATCCCCGCACGGCACTGCACGATGGATATGCGCCGCGTGAACGAGCCTTCCACACGACGAACATTATCGGCAACTATCTGATCGTTTTCGGTGGCTACTCGCACAAACACAACAAGGAGGAAATTTGCTACGATAATCAGATGTATCTGTACCATCTGGGGTGTCATAGTTGGATAAATCCGGAAGTGCTCGGACCGGGACCGGGAAGCAAGTACCGATATCCGAAGAAGCAGGGCGTCTTTGCCCATGCGGCCGCTGTGCGGAAGGGAAACACGCTGCTCATCGTTGGTGGTTACCATGGCAATGTGAATGGGGATTTGCTCGCCTACTCGCTACCGCTCATGCTGGTGGTGCACGATGATGTAACGTTCGCGCCGGAAGCGGCTTGTCCACGGCATACATCGTTCAACGAGTGTTTGGCAGATTTGGAATGTGGTTGGTGTTCGGCAGATAGTGTATGCTACGGGCGAACGATCGGAGCGAACTGTACGACTAATCTGCAAACGACGCGCTGCAAGGGTATCTGTTCCGTGCTGGGCGACTGTCATTCGTGTCTGGTGCATGGTACATCAATGCATGGGGAAGATGGGGAAGCTAGTCGCAAAGCCGAAAAGCACCTTCAGCACATGCAATCGATTGCGCACAAGCTCGGATTGGATCGGTGTACGTGGTGTGTGCAGAATGCACGTTGTCACCACAAGGACGATAACTATGGCGTGTGTGGAGAGGATACACCCTCCCAGAAGCCAGGCTGGTGGGGCACCAAAGGTACGGAGGTGACGAAACCGAGCGAATGTACTTCGCAGGACAAAAGACCCGGTCTTACGTTTCTGAAGTATCTACATCCGATGAACATGTCCATGCCCGATTCGGTAATGATCGTGAACGCCACAATGGCAGACTTTACGTCACCCCCGACAAACACACCGATGGAGCAGCAGCTCGGTGGACAGGTTGTGGCACGGTTGCTTGGCTTTATTCGCTTTCCACCCATGACGGATCAGTCGATGGCGCTGCTCCAGGCGTGTGTTAGCCATGCGGATGCAGTACTCCGCACGGTGCAGGTTTCGACGCAGCCACACCGTAAAGGGGATACGTCACCGAATGCTCCACTCACTAGCGTGTATATGGAAACGATGATGTCGACCAACATAACCGCAAACGAAAGTGTCTGCGGGATGGTAAAGTGGGCGGATCGTGCGAATATATTGGTGGATTTTAAAGCCCAGAGAAACAGTCGCATGGGTGGATATTATTCCGGTGGACACCATCATCACCATCACGGACATCATCCGGATTTGAGTAAAATGAGCCTTCAACACTTGTACGGTGGTGGGCTGCAGGCATTTACATTCGAATTCCTCGAACCGTACTCGAACGGAACGGCTTGCGAAGCGTACGGCAACTGTCTCGAGTGTCTTTCGGACTCCTCCTGTGGCTGGTGTGAACTTACTAACGGCTGTTTGTCACGTAAAGCGAACGAATCGGAAGTGTGTCGCAGGGATACGAACTGGCGCTATCTAACCATCCAACCGGCGCATTGCTCAAACTGCTCAAATTTCGTTTCCTGCGAACAGTGCATCGGTCATTCGGGAAATCAGTGCGAATGGTGGACGGAGGATGCAACATGTGCGCGAAGAGGACGCTCCGACGCGGCAGTACGAACGCTCGACCAATGTCCCATACCGTGCTATCTGCGTACGGATTGTTCCGCATGTCTGAATGACCGTGGTCGGTGCGTTTGGTGTGAAGCCACCAGTCAGTGCTTCTCGTTTTCGGTGTACACCAGCGAGTATCAGTTCGGCATGTGTCGTGAATGGCTCGATCAGACGCTCCCGATTACAGCACCGCCGGTAATAGATCAGGACGGCACGAGTGCCCCGATGGTGCAGCAGTGCAAATCGTGTGCCAGCAATCAGAACTGCTCCTTTTGTTTACGATCGCTCAGCTGCGGTTGGTGTTACGATACGGACAATCCGATCAACGGTGTGTGTATGCAGGGTGACTTTAAGCAGTCGTCGCAGGGATTGTGTGGTAAAGGGCAGCAGCTGCTGCTTGCCTCATCGAACGCGACGGAGCAACCGGTGCGGACGAGCTGGGCGTACGCGCAATGTCCCGATGTGGATGAGTGTGAGCTACGCCTGCACGACTGTCACGAACAGGCCGAGTGTAGCAATACGCATGGTTCGTACAGCTGCAAATGCCGCAAGGGTTTCTTTGGCGATGGTGTACGCTATTGTCGGCAGACGTGCTATGAAACCTGCATCCATGGGCACTGTTCCGGGGCGCCCGATTTTCGATGCGTTTGCGATCTTGGCTGGACCGGAGTGGATTGTAGTGTGAACTGTGCGTGCAACAATCATTCCACGTGTCTCCAGGGTGTGGGCCGATGTGATCAGTGTTTGAACTGGACGGAGGGTGAATTCTGTGAGCGTTGCAGTCCCGGTAGCTTTGGGAATGCAACGACCGAGGTTGGGTGTCAGCGTTGTGATTGCAATGGGCACGGCAATGTGGCGCTCGGAATCTGTGATGCGAAAACGGGCGAATGTTACTGTCAGGACTATACCGAAGGATTGCATTGTGAGGTGTGCAATCGGAACTTTTACGGCGATCCAAAGGATGGTGGCCAGTGCTATCATCAGTGTGCATCGCGCGGTGTATTGACGCAGGTCGGTACGCAAGGGCTCGGATCGTTTCAATCGTACCGATCGAGCTGGAGCGGACAGGAAACGCGCGAATGTCTCTGGATCGTGAGCCCCCAGGGACGTGCAGGGGGTGGAGGATCGGGAGGTGGAACTACCGGCAGCACATCGAGCGAGCTACGCAATGCGATCATACAGATTGTGATTGAGCAAAATCGAATGAATGTGACGTGTGGCGAAAATGCAGTGTACGTATACGATGGATTGCCCGATCTGACAGGAGTCGCCCAACAGAAGCAACTGATCGCGGTGTTCTGCAGGGAGGATCGTGGATCCTGGATTGCGGAAGCCCGTTCCGGACATTTGACGGTACATTTCAAGAAGGGACCATCGGCGGAACAGGGTTTCAATGCGATCTATTCGGTGCTGAGCTGTGCGGAAGGTACCTGTCAACGGCCATACCTTTGCTCGGACGATGGGCGTTGCGTTTGTCCGAAAGGTTTCACCGGGCCACGGTGCATGATGCGAATATGTCCGTCCGATTGCAACGAGGAAGGTAAACAAGGCACGTGTGACAAAGCGTACGGACGGTGCATCTGTGCACCCGGGTACGGAGGGGACGATTGTTCGCTTCCGGTGAAACGCTCGAGTATGGTCTTTACAGAGCTGTTCAATTCGTACCTTGTGTCGGAAAGTTTCGAACATCTGCGCAAGACATTGCCACGCTTTGGCCATTCACTTGTGGCGGATCGACGCGGATCGTTATGGATGTTTGGCGGATACTCCCTGTCGCATGGCCCACTGAACGATATACGCCAGTTTGACACTAAAAACAACACCTGGATGCAGGTAAGTACGGAGGAGAAGATGGTTGGTTGCGTTCGGAAACGTATTTAAAACCTCGATTCTTGATTAGGTAACGGTTGACTCCAGTCCAGAGGATCGTATGCCACAGGGACGGTATTATCATGCAGCCGAAATCATTGGCAGCCGGCAGGCAATCTACGTGTACGGTGGACTGTCACGCAACGGCACACTGGACGATCTGTGGCAGTTCGGTTTGCAGACGCAACGTTGGAGTTTGGTTGTGCCCCAAAATGAAACTCGTCCACCGGCGCTGGCGGGCCACACGCTGACGGCGGTCGGACGGGAAGAGGTACTGTTGCTGATCGGCGGTTACACCATCGGACGCGGTTTGCAAGGTTCCGTCTGGTTGTTTAATCTAACCACCGCGAGCTGGTCAAAGATAGCGACACACGGAGGTTCGCCGGGTGGCATTTATGGGCACACGGCCGTCTATCATGCACCGAGCTCAGCCGTATACGTGTACGGTGGTGTACGCAAACTGCCGGGCAGCAGTGGATCGAGTGTATCGAACCGGTTGTACGCGTTTGAAATCCCAAAACGCCGCTGGACGGAACTATCACCGTTTATCTATCACGATGCTGAGTATGTACCATCGGCACGGTATCTTCATTCCGCGATCGCAACGGAACACTACATGCTCGTGTATGGTGGACGAGCCGCAGGAAATGGTTCGGTTTCGCTTGCCCGCGAGGAAACGATGGTTGCGTACGTTTATCGCTGCAACCAGTGGGTCCGGTTGGGGAAGGATGCAAAGAAGGTGGGCGATAGCTACGACTACACGTACGCCCAAGCGATGGCTCAGGATCCGGACGGGGGTTCGATTTACGTGGTGGCCGGCTGGGATGGTAGCAACCATTGTCGGGTAACGCGTATCGATCTGCCGGAGGATCTGTGTGAGCTGTGGAGTGATTCGAAGTACCAGTGCCGTCAGTATTCCGGTTGCAGCTTCTGCTCGGTGAAGGGTATCCCTGGAGAGTCACCTTCCCATTGCTATTCGGCTGGAGGGTCGTATCATGCTTGCGAAGGATACAATGGGACGATTTCGTTCAACAGTGGATCGAATTGTGACAGAGAGTGGATCGGTCGGCGTGCCTGTGCTTCGTTTAAATCATGCTCAACCTGTTTGGCCACCTACCCGTGGCACAACGAGACGGAACCAGCGTGCAAATGGTGTCCGAAGTGTTACAGACAGGTTGGATGCATGGATCGATCGGTAGACTGTGACACACACAATGAGTGTGACGCTAATCAGACCGCGATTATCACGCAGGACGAATGTCCGGAACTGCCGGGACGTGGTTGTGTAGCGGAGGATTGTGAAAGTTGTGGTGCTATGGCGGGATGCAGTTGGGAGCAGGAACAGAACGGATTGGGCTATCGCTGCCGGGAGACGGAAGAAACCGCTTCGAAAAATGACACGCGTGTCTTAAGCTGTCCATTGCCTTGCAGTGCTTTTAAGAATTGCAGCACGTGTGTTAAACACTCCAGCCGACCGTCGGAGTGTCTTTGGTCGACGCAGCTAAACGAGTGCATATCGCCGACATTTCAACCGCTGTACTGTTCCGGTGGGATCTGTGGGTTGGTGGTGCGTCCGAACGATCCCCACCACTGTCCGGAACCGTGCGCCAGCTTTACCCAGTGCTCGAGCTGTCTGCGTCATGCGTACTGTGGATGGTGCTCGAAGAACGGAACCGACGGTGATGGTGTGTGTACGGAGGGTTCAGTCGAAGGACCGGCGAACCATCCGGCAGGTTCGACATGTGCTGCGATCTATCAAACGCGCAGCAAAACACCGACCAATGCAACGGAACCGTTTGGTTGGAACTACTTCAAGTGCCCGCCGGAGAACGAATGCACCAACGGGCATCACAATTGCAATGCAAAGTCCCAGCGCTGTGTGGATCATTTGCACGGGTACGAGTGTGTGTGTGCCCCGGGATACAATTCATCGAGCCTGGGTGATGGCGGCGTCTGTTTGCCGGTATGCAGCCAGGGCTGTGTACGGGGCGCTTGCACGGAACCGGACGTGTGTAGGTGCGATTTCGGTTACGTCGGTGCAAACTGTAGCATCCAGTGCCAGTGCAATGGGCACTCGAACTGTTCCGGTGCGGATCAGCTGGATCGGTGCGGTCAATGCCACAACAATACGATGGGACCGCAGTGTGACAAATGTTTGCCATTTTATGTGGGCGATCCGCGCAACGGTGGAAGTTGTGTACCGTGCGTGCAGTACTGCAACGGCCAAACGGATCTGTGTATTGGACGCGACCAGGAAGCGACATTGCGCAACATGTCCCGGCAGGAGTTGAAACAGCTGGTAACAGAAGGCCCGATGGTGGATGCGATCTGTCTCGGGTGCGGTAATTACACCGATGGCGATCAGTGTGAAACTTGTGTGCCGGGATACTTTCGCAAATCCATCACCCCGGGGAAGGCGTGCTCGCCGTGTGAGTGCAACGGGCATGGCGATATGTGTGATCCAATGACGGGCGAAAAGTGCAACTGTGGCAATAACACCGAGAGTGATAATACATGCTCATCGAAGGGGAAGAACCATGCCTTTAACTGCTGGTCGCTGCAGTGTACGAAATGTCGGGATTCGTACTCGGGCCGCCCAAACAATGGCCGTCAGTGCTACAAACACATTACGGTCGAGTCACGCATGTGTTTCGATGCCAAAACGATAGGTAAGTGGGCGAAGAAAAGGCACGATGAAATACATTTTAATAATACCGTTTATCTTTGTTTCGCAGATGAATGTAAAATCAAACCCCAACCACTGAAACCTGGCCAGATGGTGTTTTTTGTCATCCAGCCACGCTACATGAACGTGGACATACGGTTCATCGTGGACGTGACGCAGGGCGAACTCGATTTCTACATGAGTCCCACGGATGAATCGTTCATCGTACAGACGAACGCCGCGACCGGTCATCATGACATTCTGCTCGATCGTCGTTATGCGTGGTTGCAAGAGAGGTTCACCATCGTACGTCCCAATCATGTGTACGAACCGATGCAACCGCTCAATATCGAAGCATCCGACGCACCGCTGCCGGGCGATAAAAATTCTCCCGTCTGCGGCGGTACCTATAACGATGGTTTCTACGTGCTCGACCGTACGGCACACGATCTGATCACGTACCAGACGCTGCACCGCTGCAAATCACTGCTCCGTGTGTTTGGCCTTAAAAACCGGCTGGTCGTGACGCTTCCCCACACGGTGCACGCGCTTGGCCAGACGAAGTTTTACATTGCGCTACGGGCCCGGCCAGGTTCGGCCGCCAGCTATGGGTTGGTGTTTTTCCGCCAGGATCAGCTCCACATCCATCTGTTTGTGTTTTTCTCCGTCTTTTTCTCGTGCTTTTTCCTGTTTCTGGCTATCTGTGTGTTGGCGTGGAAAGCGAAACAAGCGGCCGATATGCGGCGAGCCCGCCGTCGACACGTCGTCGAGATGTTGCACATGGCCAAGCGACCGTTTGGGCGGGTGAATCTTTCGCTCGAGGGCCCGTCGGAGGGTACGATCACGCCAGCACCGCACCGGAGACGGGGCCGATCTTCGAAACATTCCACCGGCAGTGCCGGTAGCACTGCAAACAATGCGCACAGTCACCATCATCATCACCATCATCATCATCAGCAGCAGCACCAACATCAGCAACCGGATATAGGCCCTATCGCGCTGGAACCAACGGCAGATAATTATGCGGCCGTCGGGACGGTGTTTGTGCGACTGCCCGGTAAGCAAAGGTCGCAGATAACGCTAGCACTTGCCTCGGCACTGATTGTTATGGGGCGCACGTCCGGTGGCAGCTATCCGTCCCATTCGCGCCCCGGTGGCAGTGGACACCATCGTCGCCGTAGTTCGCCCGGTGGGGGAAGCGTTTGTCATGCCTCACCACGGCAACATCCTCTGCATTATTATAACCAGCAGCAGCAGCAGCAGCAGCAACAGCAACCATTGCAACATCTGCATCGAGGCGAACCAGTGGATGTGGTCGGACCGCTGGCGGAACGGCAACCATTTATCGAAGTGCATCATGAGCAGGTACCGTTGCAACCGCTTGCACCGAACCGTGAGCGGCAGTAAGTGGGCGTAGGGTGAGTTGGAGGGAGGCACATTTCAAGAACTGAATCTGATGTGAGGGATCTTTCGTGCATCGTTTAGCTAATTCATTGTTAGATTCCGTTTGTTTCGTTTTGTTTGCTTAAACAAATGTTGCCAATAACAAATCGACTGGCATATGTTTTGGCATCGTCCAGCAGTAACTCGTAACTCATGTTCGAAAGATATTAAAGCGAAAAGGAGGCGCGTGTGGCGATGTAACTGTAGTCAAATTACGAAGAGAGTTTTGTAAACGAATCCCTCGATTACTAACGTTGATCTGTTGAACGATACGTAGTATTACGTATCCAAAGCTATCTCCTGCTCGTTCCACGTGGGTAACGATGATATATGAATGATAACCATAGACCAATGCTTTTTTTTAATTTATAATTTAACCTCTTTTCTTCGGTAATCTCAACCAAGCAAAGTAATTTGCTTCCCTTTTGCGGGACGAATGTAAGCGTGTGCGAGCGTGTGATTATATTAAGCGGGGAGGGCGAAAGATCTTTTTTAAGTTAATCCTATTTACAATGAGTAATGCAATAAGTTATGGACCGAATGCCTGGTCTGGTAGGAAATTTTGTACATTGTAGCTTGTGTGTGTGTGTGTTTGTTTGTGTGATTGTGTTGTAAAGATTTACCACCGTTGGACGATCTCGCAAGCTAATGTCTAGGTATGTTAATTGATTTGGATGTATCTTTTGTTTGTGGCATTTTCGTGCACAAGAAAACAAAAGACAAGCTGCACTTCATTGTGCATGTTTCCTTTGCAACAGTGTTGGGTTCTTTTGCGTTCATTTACGTGAGGTAGCTTAACCAGACGAACGCACCAGATCGTGAGTGGTTGAGAGGACTTCAGCAACAAACCAAAGCTGCGAAGCGTTTGTCGCTAGTGTTGTGCTATGAGCTTGTAAGCTAGTTTTTGCGTTCAGCTCATCAATGTGAGTAGAATGAGCGAGAGCTAGAAGCGATGATCTTGTACTAGTTCGATAATGCGTACATATGCTCAAATGATCACGTAAGAAAGAAGCTCCGATGAGCTGAGGTTGATTAGCTGGTTGAGTGAGCTAGCTTACGAGTTCATGCTCATAGCTCAGCGTTGCGTCCATATGCAAGCCATTTCGAATGATTTTCATCTGTATTACGTGTATATGTGTGAATGTTTGGATCTATGTGTGAGTGAGAAATTCGTGTACTTTGTGCGCACACGTGTGATCAAGGGATGAACGAGTGCAATACAGTGACATTACTTAACAGCTTTAGTGTTAGTATGATCCGTTAGTCAGTAACAGCCGTAACTAATGCGTATAGTAAACTTAATTAAGCGAGAGATATACTATACATCCTAAGCCACCGTAAACCAAAACGTGATACCGAATGTTTACCAGCAGAGATCGATCTACACATTCGCATCATCATTCGGGGTGTAGTAGGAGTGGATGCGAATTATGATCTCGAAGCACTCGCAAGTATTGTTCAAAACAAGTATATTTTCACTGCATTATTGCTACTAAAACACAGTAACGCTACTTACCAACTGTAAACCACAATGCTACGCGTTTAGCGACGTTAGGTTAATCCTTTGTTTTCGTGCCAGAGCGGTCGAAGCTGTACTTTGTTGGTTTTGTTTTCCCTTGCGTTCGGTATAGCTATGAGCTTGCCGCCTACCAGCCCAGTGTGTGTGTGTGTCTGATGTGTAGATGAACCGATAAACTCGATAGAAAGCAGAGATAGAGAGAGAGAGAGAAGGAAGGAGATTTAGCAGAAGTATACATATGCGTAGAATAAATTGGTTAAGTAATTAAACAAAAAAACACACACACATCCACAATGTGGTAAACCCTTAGCGAACAAATGATGATGTAGATAATAATGAAATAAGCCAGCAAGTAAGAAAACAAAACCAAACCGAAAAAGAAGGGAAAAGGAAAGTCCTCACCACCAAGAGGATGGAGCAGTAGTCCCCGTCTACGTCCGTTTCATGAAGCATAAATTCCTGTATGCTGTAAACAAAAAAACAAACTTTTGTATATGACGTCGGAACGCCGGCAAACCGGCGGCAGAAACTAAAAGCGAAATGTGTAGTCTCAATAAAATGAAATAACATTCACGTAAAAACTGTGAGCGTTCGTTCGATCCGATCTAGTCATCGGTTGTAATCGGGGGAGGTTCGTCGCTTTTCCGTCTAGTAGTCATTCGCACCGAACAGTTCGAGATAGTTACGTGCGTCAATCGGTTTGAGGAACACACATATTTGGGTAGTTCTGCTAGGTGGCATCTAAATTGTCTACTTGAAACAAACAAAACCTGGTGATGAGTGCGCATCCTTCCACTACCTCGTTTGCTCAACAGCATGCTACCGATCTGTTGTCGTCGATTATCGCCGAAATGCCAACCATTCCCAGTGGTGAGCTGGATCCCGATCAAGCACCAACCGATGAGAAGCGAACCGCCAACCAGTCGGCATCGGTTGCTGCGATTCAACAGTCGAAACGGTTGGCAAAGTTGAAGCAGAAGCTTGACCGCCAGAACAACTTCATGGTGGAGCTGAAGCGTAAGATACGCGAGAAGGAAGCGATGAAACCGAAGGCGGACTGTGATCGGGAGGAGTTGGCATTTCTGCGCAATCGGCTAAAGAAGGAAGCCGAACTGCAGCACAAACTGCTGGCGGATGTTATTGGCGAGATGCGGCAGGAGGGTAACCAGTGGCAATCGATACTGCTCTGCCCGGACAAGCTGGACGAGTACTGTGCCAACCCGTGGACGATCGGTTCCGTGCCGGTGGATGAAGATAAACGCTTCTCGCTGGACTCGACCCTATCGGGGCTCAGCTCGGAGGAACAGGTCGGTGGCACAGGTGGATGTCCCGACCCGAAGACGGTGGAACGGTTCGAGAAGGAACTGATGAATCGTGACCGAGTCATTGAGATATTGCAGAGTCGGCTTGATCGGCTGTCGGCGGATGTGCACAAGGTGCGTCGCGACAACGATACGTTGCTGGACCGACATCCGACAAAACCGGTAGCTCCAATAACACCGCGGTTCTGCGAGACGGATCTGATGCATCGGTTGGAGTTCTATCGTACCAACACGGAAACGCTTGGTCAAAATTTGGAAGAGATGGAAAAGGCATTACATTCCATCCAGAAGGAGTTGGGCCCGATGGGAGAGGCAGAGTGTTCGATGAAAACAGCCTGCTCCAAACCCTCCCCTTCAATGTGTGGTAAGACTCCTTCGAAACGATCCGTATCTTGTCAGCAACCTTCTGGAGGTGTTGAGAGACGTGAGACTGCGTGCATGCTAGATGACTCTTGCGCAAGACGCGAATCTGACCCTTTCATATGTGCAAAAGATGCGCAATCCCAGAAGCAGTACGCGATGCTACTAACCGAGTACACCAAGAAGACATCGGAGTGTCGTCAGCTTTGTGAACGGCTTGCAAAAGTACAAGCCGGCCCGGCAGATCCTTCACCCGAAGACACCGAGCGTGAAGTGTTGTCGAAGCGCTGCATGGAGTTGCTGGATGAGCAGGACGAGTTTCGGGTGTTGATCCGTGAGCAAGCCAACCAGCTGGATGACTACAGGGCACGATATCTGGCCGCTCAGCAACAGGTCGAGGAACAGAGGCTTCAGATGGGCAAGCTGCAGATGACAAACAGCCGCGTGGAGAAGCAGATTAACTTCGAGATAGAGCAGATTAAGCGCAAGTTCCAGGATAAACTACGTCACCTTACGCCCTATCCACGTCTGCTGGAAGACGAACAGGCCAACTGTGAAAAGCTGAAGCAATCTAACGAAACGTTATTTGCCGAGCTGGAGCGTGCCTTGCGGCAGGTTAAAGTACTGGAAGATCGACTACAGCAAGTGCACGTTGCGAAAGATAACGAAGTGAAGCAAGCGCTACAGCAGACCCAAACCGAACTCGAACAGGTGCAGGGTCAGTTCGAACGAATCGCAAAAGAAAAGCAACAAGCGGAAGAGGAAGCTCTCCGCTGGCAGCGGGAGTTGGATGAGTTGCGCACCGAAAGTGCAAAGATCATCGAGCGTGCCAATCAGCGGATAGAGAAGGAGCGGGAACTAGCGCAGAAGAAGTACAGCCAGCTGGAGAGTGAGCTGGCCCAGTGCCGTGCCGAAGCATCGTTCACCATCGGGAACCGTGAGCAGGCATTGCGAGAGATGCACACGCAGATAAAGGTGTTGTCGGGAAGCTTCGACGATGCGCAGTTGCAGATCCGTTCCCTGCGCAATCAGTTGACTTATCTACAGAACGAGAAGTTGGTCTGTTTGGCGTAATGTTAGAGACGACTTTTTTTTATTTTCTACGAAATCAATTTGTAAGAAGCTAGCTGATGGAAATATTGGGGGATTACTTCTAAATTCTTGTAAGTGGTGTCAATAAATTTGAAGTACAACTGGAAGATATTCAACATACAAGATGTCTCGTCCGTTTTAAGGGAAACACCGGAATCTGGGGAAGAATCTTCAAGAAACCTCATTATTTCGGATACGGAGGAGATAACTTCTTACAAGGATTCTCTTCCCGTTGTTATCAGGATATCTTCAAGTCATCATACCGTCAGATAATTAATAAACACCGTACGAAGCATGGTAGTGATGGTTTTTTATCTTCCAATAATGAGTTTATTCCACTGACTTTGAAGCGTTCCGTCCGTCTGCTTCATCGTTTCCCAGTGAACCATACGCGTTCACGTAAGAACGTCGTAAGAGTAAAAGGAAACAGAGACAGAGTGGGCTAGAGTGTAATAAGTGTTGTACAATCATTAGTTGTTAGGTGTAAATAAACGAATAGGAGAAAAGAAAACATAAACGGTTACGGTTGTCCTTAAACTCAACTAAGCAAGAACCAGATGTAGCACGTGATCGCACCACACCGTTCTTGCGATACCTTGTTCATACATTTATACACACTTTTTCTCCTCATTTCCCGTTTTCCCTTCTAGTTGTATCATCGTTTGATTT
>KI423042.1:20170-39780 GCA_000473375.1 Anopheles culicifacies | reverse complement strand
GTGAGAGTAAATAGCTAGCGTGTGTCGTCAACATATATACGCTGCGTGGGTGCTCTTATAATAAAGCTCTGGTGAAACATAAAGCTCGTGTTTTGGGATAACAAACCATCCTCCCCTCTTATTACACGCGTACGCCAGCCTCATCATTTGTTTGTTTTTGCTGCGATCCTTATCAGTCGACTCCGAAAGTATTCCTAAACAACGAAATTAGCTTGCCACGGGGTTGTAATGTGAGGGGCGAGCTTTTATCATTCAGAGATAATTATCTGATTCACCCGAATCGGCATCGGTGGCATGTTGTGTACATCTTTATGCATCAGCATCATCGTAGCGCATGCGTGTTCGCCCAATGGCATAATATGATAATGACCTATGAACGGTAGATTAAAACAAAAAGAGCAAAACACAGTCATGTAATCAACCTTTCTGTAACTGTCGATAAGCGATAAGTTGCATAGGAAAGTAGAGGACTCCCGTATCTTCACAGACAGTTCCGTCCTTGTAAGGTACGCGTGTATTCCAAGAACACGCGTACAAGCTGCGCTGTTACCGTTTTCTGCTCAGGGAATTTAATATTTTGTTTTTGTTTTATTCTCTAACATCATAAATGTATGCTAATTTTGTCATTTTCGTTTGAATTACTGTTTGACCTTTGCGGCTGAAATTGGGAGTAACATTTTGCTCATTTGCTGATATGTGTTTTCTGATAAACTTTACCTTATTTAGTCATCTGTCCGTTTAACATTGAAATGAAAGGAAATGGAAATATTGGTAAAGGTGTTCCCGTCTGAAATATCAACGGCTTGTTGCCATTCGGACCACGCTAGAATGTTGGGTCATAACTCTTCTCGTATGTTGAAGGTCCCGGTTCCGGAAGAGATTCCGTTGTCGGAAGCTTCTATTGGGGGTCTTGTCCGCTAGTGAACTTCTCTTTGTGGGTGTCTCTTCTTCATAATGTTCCAGTTGGATTGTTGTGAGGCCACTCCAGAACCGTCACGGGTTGAATCCCGCGGAATAATTGCACTTTTCTATCAGATTGAGCTTCTAATTTACTGAGTTGTGTTTTTATGTCATTGGGCGAAGATTTAGCTTGTTTTTTTTCGTAAACGAATGTCTAGATTTAAATTCTTCGTATAACAAAAAGAAAGAAATAACAAAACTATGGTTTTTAACAAGTTTTATAGTTTTAAGACTCGGGGCCATGGCAGCGGAGACATGTTGAGGAAAGTCTCAATCAGAAAAATGTCCTCAAAATCGGTTTTCCTCAAATCCTTCGTCGTTGCCGGCGGCCATATTGGTTTGGCCAAAACACACAGTGTTCAATCATGATATTTCCTCAAAAACTCTTATGAGAGGTTTTGAGCTCTGAGGATTTCCTCAATTGTCTTGGTCCCTCGGCCTTATAATACAACACTAGTTCCTACACTCGTTCGGATTAGGAACTAAGAACTCAGAACGAATTAGGCTTTTTTCTGAAACAAAGTGATCGGTCAGAGTAAAGCTAATTGAAGAACTCTGTCTCAAATTGTCCGGACAATTCAGATGTTAATGTTTGTTAAGTTTGATTCTCATTACCCAAACATACAAAGAGAGAAGATTGTAAGGTACAAAGAATACAAGAAACACCTTGTTTTGAGTAGAATATTAATCGATCATTTCGATCGATTAGTGATAAGGACGTGGCGCGCAAGTATGTATGCTGATCGTAATGGCTTCCCATCGACGAGAGTAATCGGTCCTGTTATCAAGCAAAGCAAGCAAAGAGCGGTTACTTAGCAACAGAAATGACACTTCCATCTCATGCGCTATCATGGCGGCGTATTGTACATACGCTACAGTTGAACTATACTCAAGTCGGTAGCGCTTCATTTGGAACAAAACAAAGTTACCTCCGGGGGCTAGACGTTACAAGTCTTAATCCCATATCTCACACCGCACTCTTGTTGTTGTCTATTTTTACAGCTCATTCTACCCTACCGGTTCTGCCGAAAACGCACGCGCACACGCTACGAACATGGCCGTCTTCCAAATGGGGTCCCACACGCATGCCATCCCGATGACGCTGTACCGCGACAACCGGGCAAAGGTGGTCAATGAACTGCAGCGTGCCCATAACTTTGGCCCCGACTCGAAACCCATCGTACTGCTCCAGGGTGGTGATAACATTAGCCACTACGACACGGACGTCGATTACGTGTTCCGGCAGGTGAGGTAGCACGACGGTTTGTTCGGTGGCGCGCCCTCAACGAATGATAGCGCAGTTTGGTGGAAAGAAACCGGGTTGCCGATCAATATCTAACTCTTTCGTGTTACATTTTCCAAAGAATCGCGCCTGAGCCTACTACCGCAATAAGGTTGTGCTTCCGATTTCTGACGAACTGTTGTTGTGTGGTCCGCAGGAATCGTACTTCACCTACCTGTTCGGCGTGACGGAACCGGGCTGCTATGGTACGGTCGAGATCAAAACCGGACGTTCTACGCTGTACGTGCCACGTCTGCCGGAAGAATATGCCGTATGGATGGGGCCACTGCTGGGTTTGGAGGATTTCAAGCAGAAGTACGAAGTCGACGCAGTACATTACGTGGATGAGGTAAGTGCTTTGAACGTACGATCGACCGAAATACCACCATTGAACCGCTTTATAGCTGCCGTGTAGTTTGCGGTTGTTTAGCAGTCATGCGGCGAATAAATCTATTTCCGCTGCGCGAGACTGATTCGCGATCGTAAACAACAGTGATGGTAGGGGTGGTGGTAGCTTGGAACTTGTGTGGAGCATTTCCGAAACTGAGAAGCATTGAACAAAGGTAACAAACAAACATAACGAAACGGATGATGGTGCACGGTGGCTAGTTGCGCCACGTACGTCTTCGTTCAAATACAGCTTCTTGTTCAGGTCATGCATGAGTGTTGCCAAAAATCGCAATGATGAGTTGGTTCTTTCCCAAGATAGGCGTAAGGTACAGTACAACGGTACACTTAATCTTGCGTAAATCATTATTCTTCACGATCGTAAAGATTAAATGCAAAATCTGGTTCTTTCGTTTGTACATGAAGTGTTATTATTGAAGAATTGTTGATTCTTACTCTTAACTCCATGGTCTCCACCTTAATCTATTCTTTTTTTTAGATAATTCCCTATAAGAGATAGTTAATAGAGCAATCTTCTGGACCATTAGCAGAGCTCTAAATGCTGTGCTGTGGAATCGATAGGTTTCTATTCAGAACTATAATGTTGAGATGTATGTGAAGTTGTTCTGTCAATTCGGAAAGCTTCCTGTATCTCCAACTGCTATGTGCAGTATTCCTTCAAGAGTTTGTCGTCTGGACATTAGGAGTGGTACGGTGGCAGAGGAAATAGCGGCAAGGGTCTTCAAAAGATCAGGACTGACGTTCGAATATCGAGGTTCGGAAGTACAATTCCTCTCCTTTTGGAGCTTCTAGAATTCTGATTTGGAGGTTGGATATCTGCCGTCGTAACAATCGACTAAATCCCAACATGTGTAGTCTTATAATTCTTATGAAGTCTTATTGATCCAAGAGCATTGGATCTTGTAACTTCCGGGATCTAGTAAAGAGTTTATTGTATTAAGAGCCTAAGTGTTTTCTCAAATATCAATTACCCAAGATAGCACAAAACCCATGAGACATTTACACAAGAACTAGTAACCCGATCTTCTAGAAGCAGTAATCGATCATTGGTGAGGATCTTTAATGTTGTTTAAGTTATTCTTTGACTATTTTGAGGGACACTTTTGATACATGACTGCGTGTTACAATTTTAAGTAAATAAATGGTAGCTAGTAAATCAAGCAGTGTTCCACTCTAAATACCTGTCGCGACGAACGAAGCTGAGATTGTACAGAACATTCATAGTCCCAGTACTCACATACGCCTCTGAGACATGGACTTTGTCCAAAACTAGCGAAACCCTCTTAGCTGCGTTCGAGAGGAAGAAACTCAGAAGGATCTTTGGCCCCGTATGTATATACGACGAGCTATACCACGATCACGCCCTCGTGCTGCGAATTAGACTCGCCAGGCTCTGGTGTGCTGATCACGTCATGAGAATGACACTGGAAGACCTAGCCCGTAAAGTCCTTTTAGGCCGTTCACACGGACAAAGGAGACGTGATAGGCCCAAACTGAGATGGAGTGATGGTGTACGGCCGGACAGACGACGGCGCTGGACCATGAGTGGGGTATCCAGGATTGTTTCAGCAGACCAAGACCGAAGCGAAACGGTTGTAGCGCCTGATAACTAAATCAAGCAGTGTTCCATATTATTTATCCTAAAGAACTAACTCCATGATCGCCACATGTGAGGTTGTTTGTCTACAAGCTCATGCTAGAGAATATCTCGCGTAGGCCCCTTTTGCCCAGTCCGTCAGTCGGCGATTAAATTATCCAACATTAATGCAACGGTTTGCAACTTTGCGAAACGTTTGCCCATTTGTTTTTTCTCGATGCCGCCCCCAGCAACGTATGGAACGACCCGTGTACGGTTGGTAAAAATACATTTTTACGCAAAATAACGTTTGAAACATTCACAAACCATTCAGAGGCGACCTGAAAAGACGCGTGTGCTATTTTTACATTATGTCAACAAAACCAAACCAATTCACATGTCGATCGGCAGCAGCACGCCGCCACTGCCTGTTGTGCCCTGTGTATGTAGAAATAAAAATAACGTTCACATTCTTAAGCGTCCCTGGTTTATGTCGTCTGGTCGGTCTATTTTTTCAGTACGGCTTTCTTTCCGGCCACCCTTACTGCTGATGACCGGTCTCCCTCAACAGGAAAAAAACCGGAGGTTATTTCCGCATCATTTCCTTGCGCACCACAAAACGCGCTCGAGCGCTCGCCGCGAGAGTCTGGCCCGGTGCGCGATCAAAGTGCAGTGAACGTGCACGTGACGTTAACCTGCCACACCTACATGTACCCGTCCAGTTTCGTTTTGGTGCTAGCAGTGTTATTATTACAGTGTGTGGCATTGAGATACAGAAGTCTGGGGTGTCTGTGGGTGTCGATTTTTGGGATTTGAATAAATCTCACCTGACGTGTAGGTGAGTGTAGGGGATGTTTTTGGGACGTACAAGAGTCGCAATTCTATGCGGGGATGACTTGTGGTTACGACATTAACGTAAATACCATGTTGCTCTATGACTTATACCTCTGAACTGATGACGAACCGTAGAACGCTGCAATGCAACTTAGTCATCTGAGGCGCATGTTTATTACTGCTTTTGTAGTGTTCTGTGCGATCGAGTTCACAAGTACTTCTTTCTGGGTCCAAACACAGTTCCATTAGTCACGCGTTTGTAACGTCCGCTTGCCTTCCATTCATATGAAATTCTTGACCGTCTTTGAAGACTCCCCCTCCCCAAAGTCCACATCTCATCATGGCGCTTTGTTGCTATCGTTTTTAATAATCGATTCAACCGTTCACCGATGTATTAGTCACCATACACACGCAGTCACCACATCGCTTTAGAAGAGGGTCACACAAACCAACCCCACAACGAGATAACATAAACTGAAAGCAATAAAAAACGTTGCTCCCCCATTCTCGAACGTTTCTGAACGGCATCGACGATCGTCCGGTGTTTAGCTTTATGCCTCACAAGACTCAGCTACGACTACGGGTGGTAGCAGACTTCGGCAACACCTGAGGAGAGTGGCGTTTCGTTCGCTCCGTGCTTGTGTCATGTGGTATGCTGACGAAGTCGTCATGTGCATGGTCATTGCACCATAATTAGGGCAGAGTTTATGAATTATGTAATGTACACAGTATCACATTATTGTGGAAGGGAGTTGTTTGTTTCTGCGTACGTGTGTGTGTGGCTAATACCGGCACGACTCGGTCGTAATTGAATTAGTGATAGTCGATAGTGGAAGCGAATAAAATGCAAAACGTAAAATGGTCTATCGATTCAGGGAGGGTTGAAGGGCAACATTGCCAGGCCCACGAATATGTTGCGCTTAGCGGATTGTTGTAGTGGGGGTTATTGATATAAGACTAGCTTTCATGAAACAACCACTGAAATTATATAATGTGCAATTGTTTCTCATAGGATTTCTAGTGTTCAATACAAAGAACAATAAAAACTATCAACTAACATGAGAATAAACTAACAAACGTAGATTTTTCGTACTTTTTTTTTCAAAAATAAGGAAAAAAACATATGAATCTGTCATATTTTCTAGTATTATCATTTAAATTTGCTTCAAAAATGCAAAACAAAAGTAATTCTAAACTAATATTTATTAATGCGACTTTTTGTATTGAATTGGCCAACCAAGGGACGTATGATACCTTCCACTAGTTTTTCTATATGCGTTTTGACGTTTGGCGACTTATCCGTTGCTAGCTTTCCTTAGAATGTTTTACTAATATTAGTTACGATCAGCCACTCGACAAATGTCAAAACAACACACATTTCTAGCAGCTCTGGTCTGCTAGCAGCAGGTTTTTTTGCCAAATTTTATTAATCAAAAAAAAATATTTAATGAACGTTAGTTGAAAAGATTGTTTAATTTAGATTGAAAAAAAAAATTATTTGAGTTTTACATAATATTTCTATCGAAAATCATCAATTATATACATTGTATTGGGCATCTACCGCAACAGCAGATCAACAGTTTCGGGTAGATCCAAAGAAATCTTCGATCAAACAGCTCGATTGTTTGACAGATTTCGTCTTAGGATTTAAGCTTTCGAACTTGCAGTATCATAGATCCCAATTTCGCACACTATTTGCTATAAAATAAAGCGATCATATGGAATATCTCTAACATTTACAAAAACTCTTCCTAAATTCCTTCCTTAATATTCAAAACATAACGGACATTTTTGAAAAAAAAACACCTATAGGAATTCCAAATAACCTTATAGTTTTGACTATCACTGTAATTAATTGAAAACATTTGCTCCGGCATGAAAGTTACCATAAAACAAGTTGTTATTTTTAAAATGATGTTTCTTTTTCACTTCTATTTCCAGATTGCAAATCACCTTGCTACTGTATCACCATCGGTGTTGCTTCTTTTGGTGAGTACTGTGTACGAATATATACTAATTCCTCATAAACCGGGCGCCTCCATTTCGGGTTTATTTTTATAGCATTTTCCGTGTTGTTGTTTTTTTTTTAAATCTCTGTAATTAAACCACACACAAGACCTTCAAGATTAGCAAAACAAAATGCCCAAAGAGATGCTGTAACAATGTTGCACCATTTAATGATGTTCCGTTTACTAGCTTCTGCATTGAAACACCCACGGACAAACAGTTCCTACGCCTCCCCCCCGCCAGCGGTGGTAATTGCACACAGGCAAAACAAAAACACAGAGAAACTATTTTAAAAAGTCCCGATTCCCAACGCCATGCAGCTGTGCGCGGTTTGCGTATGTATTGCCCTCACTCGGGTGTGTGCAATTTGGTTGCATGCATCAGGCCGAGTGTGGCGCCACCACCGTTCCAAGCGGTGAGGGGGGATGGATGGAAAATAAACAAACCTCGTTTCACCGGGTATGCCTGAGCGAAAGGCCCTTGGCCTAAAAGTAGACGAATAACGTTGCGTCCCCGGTACAATGTTGATCGTACTTGTTATCTTGCACCGGCACTCGACGTTAGAGGGAATGTTTGTATTATGAACTATTTTGTAGATCACTTGCCTGGCCTTTCGTACGCCTTGGACGAATCGGTGCTCTGGGTAATGAGAATTTCATTTCACAACCTTTTCTAAAGCACATGTTGGAATATAATTACTGTCGAAATGTGTTTTCTTGCGAGTGCGAGTTTAGACCACAATGAACAACTTGGACCTCGGATGAAGACCTTAGTTCAAGCTACTTGACGAAACGAGTAAGCAAGAGTTAAGTGTTGTTGAAGAGCTCAATCTGATATTCTGAGTCTGATTACGATAATAAATGTCATACTTAAGTGGGATTTTGCATTAGAGAGTTCTGGACTCGATCCAAAATTGGTCGTCTACTAGAAGAAGGCCACAGTGTCATAAAGAAGTAGAGGAGCATCTCATTGAAAGAATTATTGCTTTACACGTAATTTACGCTCTGCTTTACAACGTAAACTACTGCTAGACGAGTGTTTTCCTTCCTCTCTGTTTCTTTTTTGTTTTTGGCACGCCGTTGGTTACTCTATTAACGCTGCTCACTTTAAACAGCACGGTCTGTCTCAAGGCCCAAGGTTTTTTGTTTTCTTTTCTTGTTCTTCCCTTTAGCGTATCTCGTCACCGAGTTTCCGTCGATTCGCGCATATAGTGTCCGTGGTTTTGCAGATTTTGTCATGACCTGGGGCCGCTCAATCTAGCCATGCTGCTATTCGCCACGGCAAAGGTGTCTCTTGTCTCTTTCCTCCGTTCGTCCGCCTGCAGTTTGTGGCGTGCGGCTACGTGACCATTAATTTGGCGAGTTCCGTTCATGAAATTGCAATGAAAAGAAGCCACCATTCCACCATCACCTCCTCTGCTGCTTGACCATCGTTGGAAATCAACCGAACGGCGAAACACCGATTCGCCGTCACAATACGGACGGGGTTTTTGCCGTCACAACACTCTACCGGCACATCGAATAAGCGAAGCAGGCCTTGACTCCATTTCAGCGCTCAAAACCCGCGCTCGCCATCTTATAGCGAGGCTGGGGACGGTGGTGGTGGTGCTTTAGCGAGTTTGTGTGCGTGTTTTGTCGCTGCAGAGGAAGAGGGGAAAGGTGGTGGTGGTGGGTGGGAGGTTGTTGGATTGATCCCCACCACCCACTCTCTACAACGAGTACCGGCTATAGAGTGGAGTTGTGCAAAATTTAACCGTTATTACCCTTTCGCTACCTTATTCGGGCAGAGGGTCTGGTCTGTATGCATTATTTGGTGCAGGGTTTTTAGTTTTCGTTTGCACTTTACGAAAAAAATGAGGTCATAGTAGAAAAACCAAAGAAAACCTAGGCAATCTCAACCGTTAAGCGAATAGAAAATTAAATTAACAAAATATTTGCCCTGTTGGTAAGAGCAGCTGCAGCTAATCGCTTGAGAAGTGATAAGTAAAGTGTGCAATCTGTAAAACCGTACAGCAACTTATACAACATCACCGTAGCGACGAGAAAGTCACGTCTCGCACACTAGATTGTATCGCAAAAAAACCAAACATTTACAGCAACAACAGACTTTATTTCGTTCGAACCTTTCCATTTGCAAAGCCACCTTAGCCCAAAAACCTCACCGGCGACCCGGTCTGTGTGAGCGGCTCCTCACCGTCACCGCACAACAATACACGGCGGCCTGCGTTTGCGGAATGCGCATCGGTGTGAGTGACGGCGACGGGCTTTTGTTTTGGTTTGTCTATTTTGATTATCCACTTTCTACACATGAACCTTGATCAATCGCGTGCGCGGTTGCGTCGCACTTTATGCGGGTGCGCGAATCGCGATCAGCTTTTTAAGGACAAATACGCGTTGTAGCCCGGCTCTTACCTCTTGTGCGTGCGCCTCTCGCTTGGGCGAATCTCATTTTTCTATCTCTAGCCTTTCTAATTGCCGCATCCGCGCCCATTCCACGCTCATCGTGACGTGCGCACACGGTCAGACGACCCGCGGGTGGAGTTTTGTTTTGAATAGTTGTGGCGCGCTGTGTGCTGTTATGAATGCACTTGGGTATAGTTGCTGCTGTTTTTTTGTTTTGCGCTCTCCCACCCTTTACCCCACAACTTCAATGTGGGCCGGATGGCAATATGCGGTTGGCAGGAAAGCAAAGGCAGTTGCCGTGTCATGTGGGGCTCGCGTCACTTCTACGTGTGTGTGTGTTTGTATGGTCATGTGGGGCTCGCGTCACTTCTACGTGTGTGTGTGTTTGTATGTGAAACTCACGTACCACGTCGCAGCAGCAGCAGCAGCGGCGGTGTGCCCTAGTTAAGCTTCTCCCATAAGTTGACGAAATAAAGCGCTTACTTAAACGATTCGTTGCAAACAAAAACTCGCATAAGTTTGAAACAGGAAGCTTGGTGTATTTTTCACACCGGAACAACATTATTGTATCCGTACGAAAATGGAGCTTTCACTGGCTGTTTTTTAGCCGAAAAAGCAATCTCCAAGTAAAGGCTTCCATTTAAATTTACTTTTGGCAATCAGATGTTTAAAAAATAAAACTTCCGGGGAAATGAAAAACGTATTTGACATTTAAAACTGTGCTGGAAAACCCTGTCCTAGTACGTGTTTACTAACAGTGGAACGTCAGTTATCCGTACCATAGTGTTGCGTTTCTAGTGGAGTCATTCCTATTATGAGTCGATGCAATAAACGCTTAAACGCTGACGAATCCTCAATGATTCTTCGAAATGACTGCGTAGAGTACCTAATGATAAAACTCATAGACCATCGATTAAAACGCGAAACGATTCATACTCCATATCAGGTACAGCGTTTGACGCAGTTATGGTGGTAACGCAATCTATTTACGTGTCGAACGATTCGTTCCGTTGATACGCAAATACCAACTTCCGTCCCAATACCCCCCGTTCAAGGTAGGGCGGCGGCGGCGGCAAATCTGTCGCTTTGTTTACTTTCGTTCAGCTGATATAGCCGTACGGGTTTGTTGCGTTTTTTTTCTTTCGTAAAAAGCTGTGATAATTCTTCTTGCCAACTTGCTCTCGTTCGTGTGCTGCTGTTGTAGCAAAGAGTGTGTAAGAGCAATGCGATTTGATGTGGCACGATGAGGATGGCCTTGGCTGGGCGTGTGAGATTTTTGTGGTTATGCCAAAACAAAAAAATGGCCACATGTGCGCTGTGCAGTCGAATGATAACAATAACAATACACAGCGCCACGATCAATGACTGCGGTGCTGCGCATTTCCTATCTCTCGCGTGTGTACCCTTCATGTGTACCCCGGGCAAGGTGCTCAAAGTTTGCATGAGAGAAACCACCACCAGCCTGGGGTCCCCTGTGGTAGCTGATCGAGGTGTGGGGATCATTCTTATCAACGGTCGTGATATTCCACACCCCACACTCTGTCGAAACGTAACGTTCGCTATCGCTCTAAATACACCCAATGATGATCTCTAGGTGGTGATGAAATACACGGGTTCCAATCGTTGCGCCACCAAGACGCGCCATGAAAGATTAGCAACACACATTCCAAATGCATGGCGCATTAACCAGGATACGGCAATGGAGATAATGTCACCCGGTGAAGCCCCCAGGTGTGTGTTTATTTCCTGCACGTACTTTACGCGCATTACAACCAACTCCACCTTGGTCGGGTGACATAGGCAAACGTGGGACCTGAGCGCGCGCATGTTTACAAACAAACTACTCTCCTGCCCCCTCCCAGGCGCAGAAGATCGGGTGATCGGGTTTAGTGCTGTTTACGACCGCGACCACCCCATGATGACGTCAATTTGTGACGAATGTGCCATTTCGGAACATCCGACCTTTTTATTTTTGTATTGAAATTGTTTCACAAAAGTTTTTGCCTTCGTTGTTGTACTCTTTGCGATACTGGGTTAGTTAGGGAGTGTCCGTATGATTCACTATTTTTAGAGTCTGGTTCGATGCTGGCTCACGCCCGAAAACATCCCCAGAGTTTACGTCGGTTGACTGGCATATTATAAAAAACGTACAATGTTGCCTACATCTAGGCGCACACGTCCATAACACAAACCGTACCAACCAATTATGAAGCAACTTTAAATGTATGATTGTCTGTATTTCTTTCATTTCAGAGTGGACCGAATTCTGATAGTGGAGCAGTAGCAAAACCGGCTTACTTCAAGGGTATCGAAAGGTAGATACTTTTAGCGAATATTTAATTGCAAAGGAAGCTTGATTAACATAATTTTTTGAATTCTCCCTCAGTTTTGTGTCGGATACCGATATCTTGTTTCCGATGATTGCAGAATGGTAAGAGCCTATACATATATTTGTTTGAAATGCTTGTACCATATTTAAAATCAATAAGATATTTTTTTAAATATTGTATTCATTCAGCTATCACACGTATTTACTTATTGTAAAATCATAACTATCGCAATCTTCTTAAAATCACAACATAAATTACTCACAATTTACGATTCTATAACGGTCAAATTAAACATTCGCGCTTGCAGGGCTGCTCATCGACCTGCATTTCGCTCGCGTGTTTCGTTAAAATCTTCGTTAAGCACGTTTTCGTTAAAAATCACATGTGTTTGACGTTTCGGATCGCACTAGCCGCACGCAACCTTTCGCAATAGCAAAAGCGTGTGGAGAAAGAAAACAAACAGCATGACCATCATGTTGTGTGATTGAAATATGAATTTCAAAAAGTGAGGAAATGTGTTGAAGCAGTGTTTACGATTGTCCGCACCGTACAATCCGTGTGGATCAGCAAACGGCCGAACCCGGACTAAACCGTTCGCACTTACATAACATTAAATGTCACGCTGCGTGTGGTATTCGTTGCGGTCATCTCGCGGTGGACTGATCGGAGGAACACGATTCGGTGCCTCATTGCAGTACTGTTTTCCTCAGTTCCTTGCAGCACGCGTTTGTGCTTTTTCTTCGAAGGATGCGGGAGATGATCCACCTCCGCCACCACCACCAACAACAAACCCACCGGAAAGTGGAACAGCAGGCCCGAGAAGTGGATCGCCTGCCAACACCACTCCGAAGAAATTCGTCCGTAATGCTACGATACTGGTGCAGCAGGGTTGCGACATCCAGGAGCTACCGGTGGTCGTCCGAAAGATTGCCGAAGATGAGTTTGTATCGTTCGTGTCGAACAAAATAATAACTGCCCCGGTGTCAACTCCTCCATCCACCAACAACACGGAGGTTGGCCCGAAAGCGAATGAATTGCAAGTCTCACTAGAGTCCGAAATGGAAATCATAAAACGCATCGAAAGTTGCCACTCAACCAAAGGAGTACTGACGGTACTGGAGGAGCGCGAAAAAGAGAGCACTGACGGTGCTGCATATGGACCCAGCGTGGCTATTCAGGCCCTCGAGAAGATACTGAAGGTGGAAAGCTTGCTGGAACTGAAGGAGCTCGAGGAAAGTGCACCGTTCGAGCGGATCGTTAACTGTATCGTGTTCCATTCGGATGCTAAAGCCATTCTGGATCTTTTGGATGAATTGCGCAGCTTTCTCGAACTGCCGAAGACGATCGACATGCTGGGCAATGAGCTGGTGTACCGTTGCTCGGAAAATGCACTCTCCATCGAGGAATGTTGCGATGCGATCGAGGTACTAACGCAATGCCGCCGGCCAGAGATGGTGGAAAAGTTCTGGAGCGGCATTGCCGACCAGGAGAAGGCCATTACCGAGCGGAACGTGCATTTCGTGTTCTCCATTTTGCCCTATCTCAAGGTTAGCCGACGTGCGGTACTGACCGTGCTGGAGCGACGCATTCCACAGCTCTGGTGGCAGATGTCCCCCAACGCGA
This sequence comes from Anopheles culicifacies, assembly GCA_000473375.1. Classification (NCBI taxonomy): domain Eukaryota; kingdom Metazoa; phylum Arthropoda; class Insecta; order Diptera; family Culicidae; genus Anopheles; species Anopheles culicifacies. The sequence goes on along the minus strand of KI423042.1, from coordinate 26,358 downwards.
CGATTGAAGTGCTGCAAGCCCTCGTCACCTGCAAGCTTTCCCCATTCCGGGTGACGCAGACGCTGGCACGCTGGCTAAACACCAACATACACGCGGTGGCGGAAGATGAGTTGGGTGCCATACTGGAAGCATTCACAAACCTTGCCTACTCGGATGCACAAATTGAACGCGCGATGGAGCGGTACATGAAGGCGAAAGGCGTAAAGGTTAGCTCACAGAATCTGATCGTAACGATACTGAGACACTGCGAGGAATTCCGTCTCCGCAATGCGCACATTCTGAATGGTTGCAGTGAGTTCTTCATAGCTAACTTCCAGCAGCTCGAACCGTCTTACCTGAAGGCACTGTTCTGTCCCTTCGGCTATCTGGACTTTGTGCCCACGAATGCGATCAAGTTCTTCGACACGGTCAACATGTTTGTTGATCTTCATTTCGCAAAGATACGCCCAACGGATACGATCGACATAATGTTTGCGTACATCTGCTTGGAGCGCTTTCCGCTGAACTTTGTGAATCGAATATTTAATCCATACTTTCTGGATGTGCTGCACGCCAAAACACGCCCGGAACGGTTGGATGTGGTGCGCGGGAAGCTGAAAGTGTTCGATACGGGGCTTACGCTCGAGTGTGCGGACTATGATGGACCGCTGCTTCCGCGGGATCACTCCGCCAAGGCGGTGTTTCACGATGGCCGCATCAAGCGCATCATCAACTACATCACGACCGAGCTGGAAGAGCTGGCCGGTGGTCCGGAATGTATGACAAAGTTCTCGATCCTGCAACATCTGCCGGTGAACTCGCTGTATCTGGTCGATGTGATATTTCATCCGCCCGGGCTGGGTAACATATTCACCATGGACACGATGAAGGAGCGTAACATTAACGTGGCGGTGCTGGTCCATCTGCCAGAATACTTCGACAATACCGGAAAGTATTTAGTCGGTCCGCAGGTGATGCGAATACGGCACTTGCGTAGGCTCGGGTTGAAGGTGGCTACGCTGCGCTTCGATGTGCTGTACAAGCTGAAAATCCATCCCCAGGAACTGCAGGACTATTTGGTGGAGCGGATGAAGGAGGCATTGGATGCGTTGCCACTACCCGGTACGGCAGCAGCGCCAGTGGAACGACCACCATGAAGGACAATTGTGATATAGTGGTGAGGATAGAGCGTCCTGAGGATGAGTGCTATTAGCTTAACTGTTTCTGTGTTAGTTCAATACATATTTTATAGCATTTCCGGTAATCATCCTAGTGTTTGTAAGATACCAAAATAGGAAAGACTGCAAGGAACGAAAATAAAAGAATACTTTGAGTGTAACAAAACACTGTTTGTTGTACTACATGTTGATCTTCATGGGCAGACATCGTGATAATGGAAGGGAACCAAGCGCCCGTTCGGGTTGTGTGATAAAACTGATTTATAAAATTTTTATTTATTGTTGAAAAGTACTTAAGTTAAATATGTACATTGCGAAAACCCAAAGAACGATGCCTTGGCAAGTTTCCTACTTGCCCATAAACGCGAGCATCGGATCTTCGTCACGGCGCCGTTTCATCATGTACGCCTCGATTTCCTCTTCGGTCGGTGCCTTCACATCGTACATACTGTTGTAAGGACGCTTCCGTTCATCCTGCCGCAGCAGCTCCGCCGCCCGCCGCTGACTCTGCTCTTCCGCCTCGAGGGCAAGCTGCAGTTTGTCCTTTTCCTCCTTGGTGTCTGTTTTTTTCTTCTTCTTCTCTTCCCTGCGCTGCTGACGTTTCTTTTCCTTCTTACGCTTCTTTTTCGACTTTTTCGATTCCTTCCGATCGCGCTTGGTATCGTCCGAGCCACTATCGCTATTATTACTGTTGTCGCTACTATTATCACCCGCTGCCGGTTGATCTTCTTTGGGTTCGGAAGTGGCACGGACGTGTTGCTTATCAACAGCGGACGACAACACTTCCGTAGGTGGGGCAGACGTTTTGGGTGTATTTTCCCCAATCGAAGCATCCACAGGTTCGCTTTCGACGGCGGCAGGTGGTTTCATCGTAGTACCCGTTGCTTTGCCATTCTCGCCGACGCAGTAGGAATTTTTGATCATCGATTCGCAACATTTATAACCCCAGCAACCATTGTTCCAATACGAACCCCAAACGGTGGTGTGATTGTTGATGTATACGTCCTCTTCATAGCGTGAACGAATAATTGGCTTATCTTGTCCCTTTATAACTTTACCGTACCGTGAGTACTCGACATAGTTTTCCGTTTGCGCTAGCAGCAATGCTTTCGGCGGTACGGCCAGATGCTCTTCGCCACCGTACTGTTCAAGCACCTTGTTCTTGACCTCATCCTTAAACTGAGACTTTTTCTTTTCGTACTCCTTCTGGAGCAGTTCCAGCTTCGTCGGTTCCGCCAGTACGTGCACATCGACACCCTTGCCGTACGCTTCCCAGGCAAACAGCTGTGCCTGTGCGTGCTTCTGAATGTCACCCGAGTAGCGAACGAAGTTTTCGCCCGCAAACTCCGTCTCTTCCGGATTCAGCTGTGGCGTTGGATTGTCACGCATGGAACGCGTCTTCGGATCGTAGTAGGCCGAGTTGGGATCGAGATTGCGCAGGTACTTTGCTGTGTCTTCGCGGATGCGCAAATTTCGCACTGTAATGCGCTGCTTGGAGTCCACCTTCGTGCCAGGCATGTCCACCTCGTCCACGTACCGATCCTCATCCGCTTCCTCGTCCTGCTCCTCGGCCAGGTCGGGATTTTCCTTCAACTTCTGTGCCCGTAGTTCGCGTTTCGCTTGTTCGATTTTAAGATACTCTTCCACTATTTCCCGATGGTTGGCCGGATCGTAACCGGCCCATCGGTCGCGCTTGCCATCGTAATCACTCACGATCGTGGGCTGAATGAATTCATCGTGTGCTATCGCTTTGGCGGAAAATTTGGCTCCCACCTTGCGCGGACGCTCCATACAGTCCACCCGCTTGTGTGTCATTGCGCCACAGTTCTCGCACGCCCCTTTACGATACTTGGTCACCAACGGTTTGGAAGTGTCGACCCCTCGCTTGTACCACTCGTCAATGCCGGAACGGTCCTTGTTGTCATCCTGCGGGCGCTGATGCTTCAGCGTTGGACCCGCGGTATTGTAGTACCATGGTGCGGATGAAATGTACTGCGGAATGTGGGGATTGATGTCGCGACCCTCCTCGTCAACTGCGGCCGGTGCATTACCAGCTTTTCGGGCTTCCTCGAGCTCCTTCGCCTTACGCCAATCTTCGCGTGATGCTTTGCGGGGTTCTTCGTCTGTTGCCTCCTTCGTTTGCAACAGCATCGACAAAGGGAGGCGCGATCCCGAGCTCACCATTTTGGATGAGGATTTAGGTGCTGCGTATGTTGCCACAAGCGATGATGCACAGTTGTTGGATTATTTTTCACACTTTTTACAGCAAAATAACATTAAAGCAAGAGCAAAAACTACGTATTTGTGTTCTGTTCACGTGAAAATAAACAATGCCAATTGACAGCTGGTTGACATTTGGTTGAAGAAACCGATCGAACACATCTGCAGTATAAACGCGACTCAAAATCATAGTATAGTTATGCTACTGTCCGCTAGTGGCGCTGTCGTTCACACTCGTTTACCGTTGAAAACAACGCTCTAGTGTTTGTTCTGCATTATTTTTAGTTTAATTGTATTTTATGCTATTTATACACAGCAGAAAGAAAATATCTTTATCTAAACACATTCCAGCAGCTAAATTGTTCTCTATCGTTTGTCTTTCATTCCCGCTAGTCGTGTTATCAAGTCGCCGGCCGAAATCGAGGTGCTGCGCTATGTGGCACGTGTTTCATCGGACGCACACAAAGCCGTTATGAAGTTTATGAAGCCGGGCGTGCACGAGTACCAAGCGGAAGCGGAGTTTTTGCGCCACTCGTACGCCGTCGGTGGCTGCCGGCATGTGTCGTACACGTGCATCTGCGGTGCAGGGACGAACTCCGCCATCCTGCACTACGGTCATGCCGGTTCACCGAACGACTGTGCCGTGCAGGACGGTGATATGTGTCTGTTCGACATGGGCGCCAACTATGGTGGTTATGCAGCGGACATTACGTGCAGCTTCCCGGCCAACGGGAAATTCACCGAGGACCAGAAGCTCGTCTACAATGCCGTGCTGGCGGCAAGGGATGCTGTGTGTGGTGCTGCCCGCGAGGGTGTATCGTGGATTGATATGCATCTGCTTGCCAACCGTGTGATGCTCGAGGAGCTGCGCAAGGGACAGCTGCTGCAGGGCGATGTGGATGAGATGATGGAGGCCGGTTTGAATGCCATTTTTCAGCCGCATGGATTGGGACACTTTTTGGGGCTGGATGTGCACGATGTCGGTGGATATTTGCCTGGGTGTCCGGAACGATCCACCAAGGCGGGAGTTAATCGGCTGCGCACGGCGCGTACACTGAAGGCGGGCATGTATTTGACCATCGAACCAGGCTGCTACTTTATCGAGCCGGTAAGTTGCAAAGGGAGTACTTCTTCCCTTTAAGTACAGCAGTTAATTCGGTTCTTTTTCCTTCAGCTACTAAACAAGGCCCACTCGGATCCGAGTCTCAGCAAGTTTTTGGTGAAGGAAAATCTGGACCGCTTCCGCAACTTTGGAGGCGTTCGTATTGAGGATGATGTACTGATCACCAAGACTGGCATTGAAAATTTCACCTTTGTGCCAAGAACGTAAGTAATCGGTGAAGGATGGCGCATGATTTAAAGTAATCCACTTTTGATGTGTGTTGTTTTAGTGTCGAAGAAATCGAAGCCTGGATGGCCAAGTAAGCGACGGATCGCGAAAAAGAGATATACTGAGGTGCCTGGAATCGTTCCACGTATCCGAGGCTATGGATATCCCAACCTGGCCTGGAGCCAATATTTACTATTCTGTTATACAAGGCCACAACGGTTCACATCTATTCTTGATTTAACCAACTGTATGTGAGCAAGCTGGGCCACCAGCATATATATCTTTGTTTCCATTTTTAATCCATTTTTATATCAATTAAATAAAGTGTTGCAAATGAAACTAAATGTAGAATAGTTTAAGACCACTCGTTCTTCTGGATCCACTCACCGATATTCGCACCTCTTGCTGACTTTGTCTATCCTCCAATCGGTTCCAATCATTACTGCATCCGTTCTCCAAAGATTGACGAATAATTCCACTGGATGTGACCAGTGCTCCGAGGCATATGTAGTAAAAGTCCTTAGTATACACGGTTCCTCATCTATCCGTTGTTACTCCAGAAGTAAATAAAGTCCACGAACTCCTCGACCTAAGGAGATCTTCATGCATCCTCAATTCTTAAGGTCTCAAACGGAGGTCCAAATCCATGGACACTTATGTCTTGTTAAACATTAAGGATACCCACTGGGGCCAGTTTGAAGAATATTGCCAACAGTCCATCACATACTAGCGATTCATTCAGTTGTTTGAAGGCACTTTTAGGATCACGTCGTGATCACCAGTTTTAGGATTGTCCGGGTGGAATCCTAACCTGTTGTGGGGGTTAGTCTGCCATCACTCCTTCTGGGTTGCGGGGCTTGGTCTTCCTTCCTTCCTTCCCTCTTGACGAGCTGCCAGGGGACGTACTCTCACCGTGGTTGGAACGTGGTATATTTCTCAGAATCACAGATCGTTGCTAGTGTTTAGCCTCCCTGAAGACTAGGGATCCTATTGTTCTCTCCCCTTCTGTCCAGCTCCAGCTGTCGTATCCAAGTAGTAGTTTGGGCTGCTTTGTTCATTTTCTCCTAGATGGCGCCCTGTCCGTGTCCTGGCTAATGTGTTTGGTCGCCACACACTCATATCAGTCGTCTCATCTTCATTAGTTCAGTAGCTCTTCTACTGATGGCATGCCATCCAAGTGTCCTTCAATTATCCATCAGGCAGGATTGTCACACATTATATTACTGGAACTCATTTTATTCTCTTCTTCGCTTCTTCACAAAGATTCTCCACGCGCCAATAGACACACCACGAATAAGTAGTAAGGTGATGATACTCTTACACAATATATTTCAATTATTTTATGCTTTTTTAAATCGATTCTTCCCCAAGTTACACACAGTCGTGTCGCGTGTCGGTTTAAGAGTGAAGGAAAACAGAACAGAACGCGCATTGTGTACGGGCGTGTGTTTTATCTACTTAATTGTCCTACAACTCTCCTT
>KI423042.1:0-16780 GCA_000473375.1 Anopheles culicifacies | reverse complement strand
TGCCTTATATACTATCAAAAAAAAACTAGACCGTTAAATCAAACAAAACACTGTTTTAAAACACAAATAGTTATGTTAGTAATAGAAATCATGATACTCTATGATAATAACACAACTGCTCTCTTTCTCCCTTTCTACCTCTCTCTCCTTTTCTATCTTTTTTAATGCGCACACACACACACACGCACCTAAAACGGTTTTTTTCCTTTTTTTTGCAATTAATCCCCTCACATTTTTGTTAATTCTCCGGGATTATTCAGTAACAGTCATTCATGCGCAACTCACAACGAAGTGCATGAACTGTATTGTTTTTAAAAGCATTTGCTTATCATGCTGTTCACGTTTGAATTAATATAAAAGTCCTTATTAAATCTGCGCCTCTGTTTACATACTTATCTAAAGGAGTTGGGTGTCTGTTTGTATGTGTGTTCATGCAGGGGAGATCTTATTTTGTTGTATCTGTATAATCTCCACAGCAATCTCCGGTTTGTGGTGTTTTAGTGATGGTGTTGGGGCGAAACCATCATCGTCGAGTTGGTACCCGCGACCGGTGTACCTATTTTGACCCGCTTGTTGGTAACGATTGTGGTCGACTTGTCGCCCAACCGTTTGCCAACGATTCCCGCCTGACCTGCGGCACTTCCCGCCGCACCACCACCCATGGCGGTTGTTTTGGAGAGCTGAGGATCTGGAGGTAAATAGAAGGAACGGTGTAATGAGATGGGGTTCCATTTTACGCCACTCCCGTGTCAACACTTACCTTGCAGCCACCTGACCTGTGTTGCAGGTCCGTACCCTTTGTCGTTGCGTGCCGCTATACGGAAGATGATGGCCGGTTTCGACGTAAAGTCGACGTGTGCCGTCTGCAGGGACTGATTGGCCACCGTGCACTGGTTGTTCGAGCCACAGTACACGCGCACAAACGCTAACTGGGCCGCTGTCGTGGTTGCCTTATCCTTGGCAGGGTTTTGTGATTTAATTGCCAGATAGACGGAATATTCCAGTATATCGCCGGTCGTGGATGGTGGTGGTTCCCACGAGAGATGTGCACCTTCCGGTGATTTGGAAATCTTGATTGCCGACGGTGCACCCGGGAAACCTGGCAAACACGTCTTGAACGGTGTGGCATCGCTCCATTCACCCCGTCCGCAGCTGTTGATGGCGGCGACACGGAACCGGTACGCACAGCCAGGTTCCAGATTTATTCGCTTCAGCTCACTCAGATCGGGTATGTTGTCGGCGCTTAGCTGCTCACCATCCACCGAACTGTCCCATTCGTTTGCATCGATGTAGTTCGAAACGGTGTGGTTGACTGACTTAAAAATGCCCACCGTGTGCCAAACCTCGAACTCATCCTTCGGCTTAGCGGACTTCTGTTGAGATGGAGGAGGGAAGGAAGGAGACGTTGTAGCAAATTCCTTGGAAATACTTGGACCAAGGACTGCAGAATATACAGGTCTCGGAATGGCCTTTGTGTACGTTGGCATCTTGGATTTTATTTTGACAGTTCTTGGTCGTCCTTGGCTTTGTATTGGTGAAATGTTTTCCAAAGAAACCCGTACCGTAGAAGCTGACCCCTCTGTTACGAGACCCGTAAATTCTACAGCCCTTGGGCTTGGACACATTCTAGTTCAACATGACACTCCTAAAATCCGAATTCCACCTACCTCTTCTTTCTCATCCTTTGTCTTGCCAGCAGAGTTAGATCGTACGACCGCCTTGCCGATGATCTGCTTCCCGGACAGGGTAGCAGCAGCGGCACCGTTGTTACCATTGTTCACTATCCCACCAGCCGTTCCATCACCTCCCCCGGATTGCATCACCACCGTCGTAAACTGTTTAGACGTGGGGTCGAGGAATTTTATCGACGTGCCGCCTTGTTGGCCCGATGCGTTCGATGTGGGAGAGGACAGAATATCACCCATCAGCTCACTGGGCAGTACGGAGGTTGCCGATGCAGCCGCTTCTGCCAGTGCATCCAGATGGCCAGTGGTGGAGGCTGCTGCGCTACTACTGTTGGCACCATCTTCCGTCTTTACAATGGCACCGGCCAGGCTCATCATGGTCCCGGCGGGGCTAGTGTGGGATTGTGACTGCTGTTCGCCGGATGTTTGTAGTCGCGTTACGAAGGTACTGCCGTCGCTCAGTGTCACCGTCGTTCCATCGTTCACGCCGGATGCTGACAACGCACCGCTGCTACTGTCGTCCGCTTCGGTTTTGAACGTTATCATTTGACCATTTTCATTGCATGACTGTAGCAGTGTTGCTGTGCCAGAATCAAGTTGACTGCAAAAGGGAAACAATAACGGTAAGGGCTCGGTTCAGCTATCGATGGGACATGAACATACATTATATTGTCACTGCCAGTGCCAGTGCTGCTGCCACCGGCAAGCAGTTCCGCATTGTGCAGCGAAAGTATCTCTCCACTCTTGATGGTCGTGAGAATATTGGCTGCTTCCGTTTCCGATGCGGTCGGAGCGCTAACGACGGTGGTTTTCGGTACATGGGCAGAAACGGGCACGCTAGAGGATGATTCCTCCGTGCTATTTCCTTCCCCACCCGGTAGTTCCGTCGATCCCGCTGCTGCCTGCTGTTCCATCGTATGCAGTTCCTCCTGCTCAGCACCGAAAGACATCTACAATTTTTGAAGAAAACTCGCAATTATATTAAAAAAACAGTCCCAGTAGGAGACACCTTTCGCGTATGTTACACTTACATCCTGCTGAGATTGTCCCGTGGCGTCACCTTCCATAAGACTCTCCAGTCCATGATCCTCCTCCATATCCTCATCGATCGAAGTGTTTGCATTGTCCTTATCGTTCGATTCACCCGCCTGCGCGCTTTCATCATTTTCCGCCGACATTTCTTCCGCATCTTGACTGTCCTCACCCACCACAAAGTTGCCACCATCCTCTTCGTCGGCCGATACCATCATCGAACCCACGGCCACGGTACTACCTGCACCACCCGATTCCTCTTCCAAATGCCCTTCATCCTGACTGCTGTCTCTGCCACCGGCATCGTCCATGCTCTCCAGAATCACGCTGTCATGCGCAAGTTCCCCGCTCTGATCCATCTCCTCAGCGTCCTGCTCTTGTTGCTGTTGCTGCTGCTGCTGCTGTTCGTCCACATTATCGGAAGCTTGATTTTCGATTTGTGAGTCACTATCATCACCACCGGATCCACCACCGCTATTGTTCATTAGACCCACCGTCATGGCACCACCGTAAAGGCCCGGCTTGATGTAACGTACGGGATGGTTTTGCTGCACGGGCACAGTATCATCGCAACCATCCAGCTGCTCGAGCGTGAACATCGGTAACGGAATCGAGCGTACCGTTTCTTCCACCTCGAGAATCGGGCTTTCGCTTTCGGCTTCTTCAAAATACGTGGTCACTTCCCCTGCTTCCTCGAACGGTTCGATATCGAAACAACCGTCCATCTGTTCCATACCTTCGGCGTCGGTTTCCATCATGCCAGCTTCCGCTGCCAGAGCCGCAAATGCTGCATCGGTCGATACTTGATGCTCTTGTTGCTGCTGCTGTTGTTGTTGCTGTGCTTGCAGCTGTTGTTGTTGTTGCTGTTGTTGCAGTTGTGCGGCTTGCAGCTGTTGCTGTTGCTGCAACTGTATTTGTTGATATTGCTGCTGAGTAACGATGCGCGTCGTCGTTTTCGATGGAAGCATCAATATTTTCTGTCCACCCACTTGTCCCGTCACCGTGCCGGAGGTGGCGGTCGTACCGCTTGCACCGGACGGCACGATGGTGACCGTTTTCTGGCCACCCACCGACGGTGTCAACTGTACCGTGACCGATTTGCCGCTTACCAACTTCTGCGGCATGTTGATGATTTGGGTGCCAGTGATCTTTTGACCGCCGGCCTGCAGACCACCGACTGGCATGGTGAAAGTGATCGGTTTACCGCCCTGTACCGTGCGGAGCTTTATCGCCTGTCCGCCAATGGTGGTGGTGGTGGTACCGCCTGTTGCAACCGATGCCGCCACTATGTTGCCTGTTCCGGCGTTCAGCGTGGAAGCCGTTCCACTGCCTGCCGGTACGGAGGTGGCCTGCAGTACGGTCGCACCGCCAAGGTTGGTGGTGCGCGAGGATGTGATAGTGTTCAGCACCTGGGACGAGGACAGTGTCACGAAGTTGTTAGCGGAGGACGTAACCGTGCCGCTAACTGTGCGTATTCCCTGCGGTGTCGTCACAACGATCACCTGCTGATTGCCCCGTATCGCTTGTCCGGCCTTGTTCGTGAGCACGAGCGTCGGTTTACCGCTCGCATTCGTGCCCATCTTTCCTACCTGCACAATGTTGGAGTTCTTCATCAGTATCTGCTTACCGCCGATCGTGCCTGCGCCGGTCGACATTAGCTTAACCACGTTTCCACCGATGACGGTCGTTTTTTGGCCCGCCACTGTACCGGCCACTGTCGCCTGCTGTACGACGGTACCGCCCGTACCCGCCAACAGGTTCGATGTGATGATCTGCTGCTGCGGTTGATGCAGTGTCCCAGTGCCGGCAGTCTTCTGGACGACGCTCATTTTCGACACACCTTGGCTTGTTTTTACCAGCGTTAGAATTTGTCCTTGATTCGTGGTGCCACTGTTAATCGATGTAGCTCCAGTAGTGCCCGCACCGGGCGTACCGCTCACTATGGTGACCGGTTTCTGCAGAATGATTTGCTTTCCACCGATCGTTGCCGTGGTCGAAGTGGTACCCGTACCAGCGCTCACCAGACGCTGCTGAACGGTTTGCAACTGTGCGCCGGAAACGATGCCCGGACCGGCGGTACGCAGTACGGCCGTCTGTCCAGCTTGCTGCATTGTGCCGGTGCTTGCCGTGCCAATGCGCAGCTGTTGTCCGGTGGAGGATAGCACACGGATAGGTGTGCCCGTACCGGTAGTTAGCTGCTGTGCATTCGAAATGGCCGTACCGCCGGTAGCGACCACCCGGATCGTCTGTGGTTGATGTTGTAGCTGGGCCTGGGTAGTTTGCAAGATGGCCGTCTGGATGGTCTGTGCTGCCGATTGGCCTTGCTGCGTCGATGCAACGATTTGGGCCGGTTGCTGTTGCAATATCTGCGACCCGGTGGTGAGCACTTTCTGCGTTGCCTGTATCGGTTTATTGGCGGGCTGCACCTTGGTGACGATTCGCTGTACCGGCGACGGTACGGTGAGTGCCGGCGATGTAACAATGCCGATGTTACTGTTGGTCGGAGACTGTAATCCGGCTGCATTGTGGATGGGGCTTGCCGTCAAAGCAGTTTGGGCGACGACTGGATTTTGCAACGTGGGCGACTGAATGCTGGCCGCCGATACGGCGATAGCTGTCGGCGTGCCCGATACCCTACCGGGTAGCTGTTTAATAACTGTAGAAATGAAAGGGAAAAGAGCATTTGTTTTAAAATATCCCACAGAACAAAAGAATGGTGGTGTGTTGCTTGGTTGTTGACACAACTTACTCGGCTGCTGAAGCATTGGTTCTCCGGATGTGGTACCGATGCTGCCGCTTATCATGTGCGCAGGTGACATCGAGCCCGTGCTGGATGCGGGCGAACCAATGGTTGCCCCAGCAGGTGATGCGACCACAGCCGGTGCTGTATTCAGTGCTGCCGGTGCTGGTGATGGTGGCGGCGCTTGCGGTATCTTTTGCACCTCAAGTATGTAGTAGGAAGCGGATGGTACCGCTTGCCAGCACACTTCCAGCGAATGTGTGGAAGCACGCACGAGCTGTACGCGGGATGCGGCTCCGGGACGTTCCACCTCCAGGTACCACAGATCTTTACAGCACACCTGTGAGCGAGCGGAAGGCGAACGATCGATTGATGGATGAGAACAATGAGAACATCATAATGCACGATGGCTACGAGTATTGAGCACCGATCACTCTACGATCTGTCATTTGCAGTAAACATCAAGTTGTAGTGAAACGTAACATAAAATGTTGTAACGCAATAAAGCAAAGTAAAAGCGTGAAGAAAAGTGTTTGGAAATGCGTAAAACCAAAAGAGTACTACATAGAAAGTGAGATAAAAGAAGGAAGATGTGACAAAACATTAATTTGATCTTTCTTTTATGTCTTTTGCGATATCCAACCCGAACCCCGTCCTTTGCGTTATCATTGTTGATGGATGATTTTTGCGTGCACTAGGAATGGAGAGTATGAGTGCAAAAATCAACGCATCAACAGATATGCGAAGCCGGTGGATGCGTTACACACGTTTAAACGTATTATGTTTGATGCACACAAATGGCTAACTCGTATTTGGAAAACAGAGCTCACCCTGACCTGGTTGTTCCAGGCCTTCCTGTAACCGTCGCGTCCCGACCATATATAGAGACGGGTGTGAATACCGACGGCACAGTGGCCTGCCCGGGCACGTGGCATGTTCTCCTCGTCCGTGTCCAGATCCAGCTCTTCCCAGGTCATAGTTTCTGTGAATAAAACGAAATTAACCGTTAATACCCTTTTGTTTCTCGCGTACCACCTTCTCATACTAACCGAGATTCAAACATGCAAGTGTATTCGTACACTTCCATTCTTTTTCGTGCTTCTCTACCTTCACATCGTCCAGCACGAGCGGAACCCATCCGCCAAACACGTACATCCGGTTACCGATCAGCGTGGAGCTGTGCAGCGAACGTGGCAAAGGCAATGGGCCACTTGTACGTGGCCGCGTCCAGGACATCGTGTCCGTGTCCAGCAACCACAGATCGCCGAGCCGACATCCGGACATACCGCCGTATATAACGAGCCAAAACTTTTTCTGCTTCTTGTCATACCACGATACGGCCGTATGGGACTCACGGGGAGGTGGACTTTCGCCGAACGTTGTCGGTATTTCCCACTGCAGTTGATTGTTTTTTATTTCCAAAATGTACAGATCGTTCAGATACTTGGGTATGTTGTTCTTCGGATCGTCGCTTTCGTTTGCCAAGCCTCCGAAAAGATATATTTTGTCGCCGACAAGTGTGAAGCTGTGCCCCAAACGGCGGCACGGTGGTGGGCCCGATTCTGGTGGTTTCGGTCGCAGTTTCTTCCACTCCCACTTGGTGGCTTGCAACTCGTACAGTTCGTTGGAGTACTTGCCGTACTCTACCATACCGCCGAACACTAATATACGCGTTCCGTCGACGACAAACCCGTAGGCGGCACATCCTGGTGGGACGTCTCCTTTTGTCGCCGGAACGTACCATTGATTCGTAGCTGGAAGGAAAAATCGCAAAACAAAATCAACCTAAGTAAGCGGGTTTTTGGATGACGGTACCGCAGTATATGGTGGTGTTTGTACATTATCAGTTTGAAACAAGTACGCTCTCGAACTTTGGTTTACATTCATAGCACTCCAGGAATGGCAGAAAGTATGTGTGTTTCAAACTTTCTGCAACGTTCCGAATGCTAATAAAAGGCTGAGTTTCATTCATCATTTGTCATAAGTTTTTACTACACAAAACTGTAATTTATATCTGCAAATTAACCCCGCCACTTCAGAATCATTTAGCACAATATTTGTGTTATTTAGAACATCCTTATCCCATCCGTTTCTACTGGGCAAAATTTGTTCTAAAATTCCCTTGACTGATTGTGAAAATTGCCGTTTCTAAAGGGCCTGCCACTGTACGATACATTTTGACGGATGATTGCGCAGGTATTTGTGTGTTGAGCTAGTTGTCTCTTTCGTACGATTCCATCTCGTTCTGTCCGATGGCTTTTGGCTATTAATTTGCCGGGAGAAAGAGAGATGTGAGATGACTGTCTGCTCAACCGAGCACCATGTTCAGCTCGGAGCCAGCTATGCTATTTTCCAATATGGCCGCCATTCGGCATAAATATTTCATTTTTTTTTCTAGTTCAGTCATTTTCACAGTGCATTTCGTGTTCTTTGGCTCAAAGAGAAACTTCTTTTTTTCGTTGATAATTGTAATAATTGTGATTAATTAATTCAACTCAATCGCTGCCTTTGCAATTTGATGTCTATGCGAGCGTTCGACTTATCTATTGCGTCTATCGTCCGTATTCGAGGTGAGATTAATTCCCAGAGAGCTGTTGGGGCTCGCGGTTATAATCTCTTCAATGTTATCTCTGCGGAGAGCACAAATTAAAGAACAAGCAGGAAGCAGCGGAAGAAAAATTGTTTGAAAACAAATCCCCCCGAGCTCGGTACCCATTGTGTGTGTGTGTCCTGAAGCATTTTGTGTACAATATTTCCCATTCCATTCGAGGGTTTCCATTCGCATTGGTTTTAGCACCTATCGATAAGAGTTTTGAACACTTACCCGTATTGTAGACGTGCAGTTCGTCTACGATTCCTTCATTGCCTCCGCCAAATACGACCATCAACTCTTTGATATTAACCGAACGGTGACCATGGCGAGGTCTGGGCTGTGGACCGCTCGGATTCGTCACCCGTTTCCAACGTAATATTGCGTTGTGTTTGGCCGGTAAAGCCGGTACAAGCTCGGAACCAGTCGTTTCCGAATTGGCCGTCATGTTGATGATATCCTGCGATTCACTTGCCACCACCACCAGCACACACTTCCGTCCCTCGACAACTCAATCACAAACCACTTATCACACTTTCTGTGTTTATCAATGACACATTGGAATATAACTTTCCCACCGAAGAAGAAACACCGCCAACGACGACGGTGCGCGCGCTTTTCAGTCAATTTCGTCCTTTTTCCTAGCAGCTCGCTTGCACCCTACCACTAAACACAAACTTTAACGTTGACCGTAAACTTCTATTCGCTCGACTTTCGGTAATGCTATGCGCGTTTATTTCTCCCGGCCACTCGCGCGGTCTCTCTTTTATCGCAAATTGTTTTGACTACTCACAAACTACGACCTTTCGCTAGAATGAGATGGTCGCGTAGCATCGGCGCTACCTGCCAATTTTCCTTCCCTACATGATGCCGGTTGCGGGACCGTGATGCCAGATCTGAAAAATACAACAAAACAGAGAAGGCTATGTTAAATAACAGAGACGGAAACTATGCCAAAAATGCATTCCATCTCATCGTTCGGTTCGACACTGCAAGAGAAAAGATGGAAATATGAATGGAATGTTGCACATTTTGGGCAAAATCGCTTCACCATTCAACGGTGAGTTGGTTTGGGCCGTATCGAGCATAATATTGCTGAGAATTTACCAAAACTTGTACCAATCTCATGGGATGCCACAAGACATGATGCACTTCGCAACAGTCCCGGAGAACCGTTTGCAAAATAGATGCAGTTTTACCTCCATTCAACTGTTTGGTTGAGACAACAAATTTTAAAATGTTATACAATTAACTGAAGCTCAAGATGCCCCGCCAACGAAACGGACAGAAAAGGGAAAGCTAACGATTCACGGTCTCGCTCTATCTTCTCGCTTTCGCTATCTGCTTCTTTTTCGTTTGCTGTACTATCCCACTCACTCCACACCAATGCCCAAATCGCCTAAGGAGAATGTACAATACACGGAATAGTAGGAAATTTGTGTACTGAACAAAAGAAAAAAATAACACCCGTAAAATGGTTACCCATTTACTAGAAAAATTCTAATTACTGCAACTCTTCCGCCGGGAAAATGCACTATTCGGTGTATCTTTGCTTCATGCATCTCACTCACTCTAGTGCGTTGCCGTATTCCACCAATGTAGAGGCAAGCAAAAAGTCCGAACGAAGACAGAAAAGCTGAACGAATTTCACTCACTTGCTAGATTCCGCCAATAATTTTCTACGTCGCACGGCGATACGCGTTCGAATCTTCACCAACCAACTATTGCCGGCGATTCGTTTCACAGTTAGGAATCACCAGTAGCGCTCTGCCGGATGGATGAACTTTGTGCACAGGAAATAAACAACGGCGTCCTCAAATCGCTTTTTTAGGCTTTTCAACTTCAGAGTCCAATATGGCGGCGACCATGATGTGGATGGACTTGATGCGTACGAGGCATTGTATCTTTGTGTGTGTGCCTTTCGCTGCGAGGACAAAGCACGTCCAGCCGGTCAGCACCGTTGACACAGCAGTAATGAAACGTCAAAATCGGTTGTCAATCGGCCATTGTCGAACCGGATGACCGAGGAGTGCCTCCACAGTGGGACATTTCTGTACCCAATTTTACTTCCGCTTGAGTGAGCCAATGGGCGAAAAAGGCATGAATTTATGGTCAAATCCCGTTCAAAATCACGAATAAACAGAGCCCCACAGTGGAGTATGGAACTGCTACGCCGTCAAAAACGTTAAGCGTTTTGACAGTTTCCCTCTCTCTTTTCTAAACACTTGAACTGTTTGAGTTGTGGAGTTGGGTTGTTTGTTTACAAGCCGGAAGCGAAGCTGGAAAGTGTCAGACAAAAAAAAAGAAGTTTGCCGGAATATTTCTACCATGTAAGTTGGTGCTGTTTCTCTAAATGTTGCAGTTAGTTCCTTAGAACGTACTTTACATTCGACTAAACTCCATGGAACTCCGCCTCGTAGTGCATGTTTCATATTCGAAAACGCAGCAGGATCACCGCGATCAATTGTCCCAACATAACGCTTCTGGGGGGTTGCTCTTTCTTTGTTTCGCAGCAAAATCTTTGTGAAACAATAGTGATTTAGGATTCATGACGCGCTTTTCTAACTTAAGTCTTACAAAAACAACATCTAAAAGTTCAGCCAGCGCAAAGCCAATAGTTTCAGTGTCTAAGCGTCGTGGACAAGCTTCAAGTGTGTATACATTGCGGTGTGTTCTGTGAAGAATCTGCAGTAAGTGTAACAACAATAACTATTACTCTAATAATACTAACGAACCATTGTAATATGCATGAAAACTCCAATACTTATCAGGCACTTGTGAGCAATTTAGTGATTTACTTGGCCAGTTGCGGAATCCGCTAACGAGATGAAGATAATCGGTACCGTGATCGTAGGGACAATTTTGCCGAGTAATGGACCGTTTTCTCACTCTGTTAAAACGCAGCTAGCACCCATCATTTAACTCAAAGGCTTGCACTCGGAGCTTGTACGGATGTTGGACCACAACAAGCGTATGATCGCTTATCTGTACAACAATCGTAGGATGTTTTATGATTTTCGCCATTATCGTCTGATTATGGGCTGAAATGGATGATATGCATCTCCCTAAAAGGCTCTAATTTCGAGTTGTATGAAGTACTCTAAAAGCAGGCAGATGGCTCGGTTATTTCGAACGGAAATCTTTGGCATTCTGGACTGGATTTCACACTCACAAAGAGGATTGAACAATACCTCGACAGTTATACCATGCAACATTAGTCAGATTCGATACGTGCGGTATCGGTTCACTCGCAGTTTCACATCATGCTCAACCTTGAATGTACCACATGCTTACCGGCTGAGCGGATCGGTGAACTATTTTTAGGATTCCACTTCTTTTCCACGGCCTCCAGTGGTGGATAATCCTTGTCCATAGAGCGCAGGGCAATGCGCTGCTCGGTAGAACAGTAGCAACGCAGAGCCGGAGATTAGTGAAGTACTGCGATGAAAGGCCCTTACCAAACGTACGAAAGCACTTTAGCGAAGATTCCTTTTCGATGAAACTGTCCTTTTATGTTGCATACGATACAGGGGAATAATTAGTTTTTCTGTAGGAAAAACTATATTGAGACGGAACAAATATTCAATGAGTCATTTTTGTTCCACACGTGGTGTTCTGTCACGTGTGATTAATATGGTTTTAATAGAAATAATCTAATCAAATGAGCTGTTTTGGGTCTCTGTAGTCCATCTTTTAGTTCAAACTGTTGAAACATTCTCCATTTTGTGAACCGAGAAAACAACTTTGCTTGTGCCATTTAGCAAACGGGCAAACGAGCGAACTGGATTATAAAAGACAACCTCACCAGAAACCCGTTCAAGGATCCATTTCCCCCAAAATCAACACGACGATCAACACTGCAAATGGGAAACAGATGTTTCTCGTCTTCTTCTGCGGTATCAAAAGGCCGTGCACATTGCACACTGCAGCAAGCAGACACACGAATGGACGTTCGCATGATCATCACCCCGAGAAATGGAACGATCGTGTAGAAGGACCAACGAACGTCCCACCAAAAAGAAAGGATATAAGAAACCCATATGCGTGTGGCAGTGGAGTGATGATGATTAATGTGTCTCTTACGCCATTTGTTGAACGTTGTTGAGTTTTGATCGATAGTGTGGGGTTAGAAACGTCCACAATTCTGAAGATGGAACGACGAACGGTGTGTCTATCGTTCAAAAGGGGATGTTTATCTAGGGCACTGGAAATACACCCACCCACTCACCCTTCTTTCTACTTGTGAGGGCAGCCAGTGTTGCATCTTTTGATGCTGGGTGTTTTATTATTGGACGATAAGAATTCATAACTCAATTTGAGGGGTTCATAGACAGGCTGGAGTCCATGGCCGGAAACATGGTACAGCATGATGCGATTGCTGTCTTTGCAGGCGTTCCAGTTAGATCAAAAGGTGTGCTGCTATTAATAACATAATTCAATAAGGGGACAACAACAATTTGCGTACCATCCCCTTCTTGCTTTGCGCAATATTTGTTTGCAGCTTTTAATAACTCGTACGCGTGCTGTAATGGATTTTGTGGTAAATTAATAGACTTTCGATTGTTTTAATGTAAAAAGGTCTTTTGAAGGTGTGACCAACGGTAATGATAGTCGAAGCTTCGTCACGATAATGTGTAAGTCTGTGGGGAGATTCTTAATTAACGTAAAAGCTATATGTTCCCGATAGTGGTGTACACTGTCTACCAATCTAAGACTGCTACACTAACGAAATGCACGGTTGCGTTTGACTG
Organism: Anopheles culicifacies; assembly: GCA_000473375.1. Taxonomy (NCBI): domain Eukaryota; kingdom Metazoa; phylum Arthropoda; class Insecta; order Diptera; family Culicidae; genus Anopheles; species Anopheles culicifacies. Next base: position 3,982 of record KI423042.1, on the reverse strand, counting down.
TGTTGTCCCACCCATGTGGCGGATAGCGAATTTATCTCTACCCTTTTATGATAAAACCTACACCTTGAATTTCGTTTCGCGATACCGAGCTAGTCGCGATTGGGTTTCGATTAGGGAAAAGTGACTTCACCACCAACAGTGGTTAGATTTTCTGGTGCTGCTGCTGTTGCTGGAGCGCCTCCACAAGCTGTCTGGTAAAGAAAACGCGAAAATCCTGTTTCTGGTGGCATCATCATGGATTTACAGTGCGTTTCTAATTCTCGCGGCGTTGACCCACGATCCCGGACGGAAGTCTGCATCGCGTCGGTGGAGACAAGCATACAAATAAAAGCGAACACGAGCACATCCACACACACTCCTGCCAACGGTAGCAGGACGTTGCGCTCACTTGCCGGCACTATGGCGGCGCGACACCACCAAGCAAGGCGTCGGCTAGTGAAAACCGGTTTACGCAACCGTGTGTTCTGCACGGTACGCGAATGGAGCGTGAGGGAATGGAGCGGATTTCGTTCTGCACATGGCCGCCGGAAAACAACAAAAGGGGGAGCTAATGCCGCGGAGGACATTTCTTCGACGATGTCGGGCTGCGAGCGGTTTGTGTGTGAAAGACCTCCGTCAGTAGTGCACCGTGAGCGGTAGAGGTGCATGCGCTGGCTTTGGTCTCGTACTGCTTGCGACGCGTTGACAAACACTACCGAACATACTGCGTTCTTATTTTAGAATTTTAACGATATTATGAATATTGGACCGGTTTGGTGTTTGTGGTGTTTTGCGGGAAAACGTACGTTGTGTGCTGCGGAAAGGAGACAAAGAACCAAAGATGGGTGTGTTCCTCGGTTTCACAGCGCTTGTTTAGTGTTCAATATGAGGCGTTGTGGACGAGCCATCGAGTAGCGAATTAGAACTTGTTGGCGAGTGGCTGCTTTGTAATGGTTACATCGTCCCTACAAACGATGGCTTCGAGAGGCAGCACTCGTACTGGTGTTAGTATTAGGAAGCTGTAAAAGTGGAAAGATATACAAAGACTAAAAAACTTTTCTAATATTCCAGTGAGGGATACTCACGAAAACATGTGGCAAAGTAAGATGACATTTCGATGCCTATCCGAGTGATTGACTGCATCAAGTATTAGTGCAATCGTGCCTTCGATCGTCACCAAGGATTCTGTGGAAAGGTTCAGTTTATTTCTTGATCAAAGTAATCCAGCATCTTCAAAACAAAAACCTCCGTCCTCTCGCAACGGGACAGTTGCTAGATCGGTTTCGTTTTGATGTAGTGACGTTCTTTTCAGCTTGATTGTGCTCCGAACCAAGGGGGTTGATGTGTGGTGTATGTTTCACGCTCGTTTGCGGTAATTGTTGCGAAGAGTGAAAATTACGTTGAAAACCGAGGGGTCAATTACGTCATCGAATGTCGGCCATTCGATGGAGGGTCGCTTGGTGTGGGGAAACGATGTGGGAGTAAAACGATGCGTGCACAAAACGGGGGAGCGCTCGCTAGCTTGGCAGAGAGGGGCAACGGAATGCTTAACCGTTCGAGAGATGTTGATGCTGAGAGCAGCAGCGTGGTACAAACGATCCAAACGATCAGATGAGAGAGAAAGGCAGACACAAACACCGTGCATATGATGATGGCTGGTGTGGTGCGCAAGCCCGGCACACTTTGGCTTTGGGGCTCTGTCCAAATCCCGTACACTTCGATCTCGGCTCCGACGGAACCGTTCGCGGTGTGAGAAAGTGAATCTGTTTTGTAGCGTGAATTGTATAATCTCGCATAACATCGGCATTGCCGTTGGCCCGCTTTTACTGTGAAGTGTTACTTTCCGTGTGCTGCTCGCAGAAGAACTGTGTGTGTGTGTGGTTTTACCCCTAAATCCCCAACGGTGTGTACATATGTTTTTTTCTCCTCTTCCCGGCGGTGTGAGAATCAGGAAATCATAATTGGCGGAAATCGTTTGTTACATACAACTTTTCCACACTGTGGACTTATTCCTGCTTTCCGGTCGCTTGCTGCAAAGCTTAATTATTGCTCCAGCAATGGCCCCCTCACGATCCCCTTGCCAATTGCAACCCACCCGCCATGTGTGTGTGTAGAAAGGAAGAGGTCAAACGAAATAGTGATGCGGCAATAAATACAAAAATTCACCTTCTCTTCTTCGGTGCCGCAGAGTGGCCGCCGTTCACAGCGTGTGGGCGTCAGCGAAGAGGGTGGTGAAAATTTATGTGTCGATCGTAAACCGATCGACACTTTGCATACGCTTGCTCACTGTTTTTGTTTCCATTACGAACGCCTACGGTGGAATGGGGTGGAATGAGTTCAGCAGTGCAAAGCGCTATACCGCGGGGGGTTGTTCTTCTTAGCAGGTTGGAAGGACCGAAGCCGATCCGATTCAACAATTGTTCACAAGTGGTGATGCGATCGTAACTGATTAACACGTTCACGTTGCCTGTAGAAGAAGTAATACGATTTAAATAGATGAAATTAGCATAATTTACAATTATTTCATTCCGTTTCTTTTCAACCCATTCAACAGTGTGTGTGCAGCGATTAATTGTAGTGGCATCGATTTCATATTGCAGTGTGTTTGCGTGAACATTGAATGCAGAAATAAAAAGTGAATCCACGCGTCAAGAAAGAGTGAAGTGATTTATTCCGTTTTAGCACGGTCTAGTTAACTGGGTGTCTCTTGGAAGAATGCGTGTGAAGCCGTTGAAAACAGTGCTGTGAATTCAATTAGGTGCGTAGAATCGAAAAGAGCGAATAGTGAGACACACAGTGTGCACAGATAGGAGGTCGTAATGGTTCTAGCGACTATAGTTTGTGATTTTTGCTGAAAAGAAAAGAAAAACCCGTGCATGCCTCGCTGCAGTTTATTTTGTGTATAAGTTTATCTGTTTACATTTATGATTCGACCATTCGGAAGTGTTCAGTGTAGCAAAGCGTACCGGTAACATGTACGGCGTTATGATGATGGACGAGAACGATATGGATATTAAGAGTCCGATAAGGCGGCTCGGTTCTACGCGAAAGCTGAACCTGTTTAACAGTAAGTAACGTTTACCATAAATAAAACTCATATAACTAGCTTGATAACAACTTTGAATCGTAAACTGAATAGTGTATGATCACGCCATTTGTAGGAACGTGATCATGTAGGATTTATTGTGGGAAGTTAAGGAAAATGTTTGTCGTTTGGTAGGAATTTGAACAACACCCAAAATAATTGTAGAGAGACCGACTCTTTGCGCCTCTAATTGTGTCCATTTTGCTCCAAGCAATCAATCCAACAATCAGCATTAATTAATAATCTTTCTTATGCCTCGAACAATTTTTAAAACAGTGAAATGGAACATTCAGGAATCATTAAAAGAATGCAAGCTCTTTCTTTGTTATCAGCGTAAAATGACAAATGGAATAAGAAATAGAATTCGATTTATGTTTTTACTGATAACAACACATTAATAACATGTAAAAAAAAACACACACACACACGAGCTGAAGTCATCCACGACATGTTTACTAATGCCCTTTCATGTAATCAGTGATCGTGTCCACCAATGGTCATGCGTTAGCTCTTCTTTTGACAACAACAACATAAAAACTGATCATGCTCTAGTTAACTTCCTTTCGTGGTGTAATTTTGAAACCCATGCCCCATAGAAAAGATACACACAACATAAAAAACAAACAGTCAAACCATTAACCTTGTATGGTTCCACTGATTGAATGAATAAAAATGGTTGCACATTTTGTAGCATAAAAGTTGCATAAAAAGTTTAATGATATCTTTACACCCGCGTAACACATCGTGTGGGGCTGGTGGTTCCTTTTGGCCCCACGCCCCCAGACATACACCAATTGATATTTAATAGTGTTTTTTTTTGCTTTGTTTTCATAAACACCAACGGCCCAGGTTCCCTAAAAATAGCGTTTCCAATTATCTCATCAAATTGCGCTTAACGTTGATTTTGTTCGGCTCGTT
>KI423041.1:16230-36769 GCA_000473375.1 Anopheles culicifacies | reverse complement strand
GAAAATTAACCGAGATCTTTGCTGAGATCTCAGTTGTGCAGATCTCGGCAATAATTAACCGAAATTCGGCTAATTTTTTTAAGAGTGTACGCTACAATTCGGTTTCTTCAAAGAAGATAACCAATTGGAAATAAACTAGAAATGAATCCGATGCTTAAGAAAAAAGTATCCCTTGTAACACTTTTCTGGGCAAGTCGTTTAATAGGATAAAGCTCTGGCCGTCATATTTCACTTTCGACCTACGGTAAATCACTAACAAGCCGCTCTTATACCTTACCCGTTAGCCAATTTAGTAGTTAATTTAGAATTCCATGCATAGACCACAAAGCTCACTTATGGCTGATATATGGCGTCACTCGCTTACACACGCTCAACATTATCATTAGTCACCTGTATCCGGTAATTTGTCCATGGCACAGTTACAGCACACTGACCGGCGTATGGTTCACCTTCAAAAAACTAACCATGCCCACACGCACGCTAGTGCCACGACGCTTCGCGAACAGCACAAGCAGCGGACAGTTTAATTGAGAAATATTTACTCCAAACGATGAGCATTACTTTCCGCGCTCGCTTGCTACCAGAAGAAGCAATAAACGAACAATTTATGAGTGGTAATAAAAGCTCATCTTTCGGTCCACCCCACCCAGACTGTGGTTGCTTCCTTCGAACCCTGCCAACCCCACCCACACACTCTCGATCAGAAAGCGATTCCGTCCGGCAGGAAAGTTGTGAAGCACTTGGCTTTCGTCACGCCAAGTCATCGTACGGGAAAAGGGGCGAATGGATGAGTTTTCAAAAATGCGCACACACTTCAAAGTGCTTTCGGTTTTCGCGCGCTGGGTGGGAAAAATGGGCCGCTAAGCAAGAAGGGGACGAAGTTTTTTTTTCTGTTGTTGCAAAACTCACGCAAACATCACGGTAGGGCACGGAAAAGCGATTGACGTAAAATGGAAAACTTGTTACATTCGCTGCGTTGCTGATGGTGATGCCATGGACTCATCGACCATTCGGCGAAAACGCGAAAGTGCCATCTGACAGTTGTGGGCCGTGCCGGGGGGCGAGTGGCCGGATGTGAGTAACGGAGGGGAAAATGCAATCACATCCTTCACAGACCGAATGGTACCATCCGGGACAGCTACACTACCCGGAAGCGAACCATCTGTCCATAACTTTGTGCACTGGCCAACAGGAATGGGGCAATGTGTCTGCCTGCGAGGACGAAGCGTGATAATCGTTGTTACGCTAGTTGGGGAAGGACGTTCTTTTCTTAACCAAGGATTTTTGTTTGTCCTATAGGGAGTCGACCTTTTTTTTGTGCTGTGATCTTAATAACCTGCTGTGCCACACGTTTCGTTCGAAGTGCTTCTCGTCGCAGGCAAAACGATGAGCTCGTTAACGTTTGCATCCATTTCCGGCAACATATCGGGGAAGGTTCCCTCGACAGTTGACTAACCATTGAATCACCCATCCAATACGCTTTCGATACGGAATCGCGATTGTCTTCGACGCTGTCGCTAAGCTTCCGGAATGTTTATTCTTCCCAGAAGACGGCTATAACTTCGTGACATCTTGCCTATTGATGGCTTTGTTTCGGGAATGCCATCGGACAGAAATGGTTTGGCATTCGTACCGTGCGCACAGACAGCAGGAGTTCCTTCCGATTACAACGCACGGCACAACGCATTACACTGCCATCGGCAGAGATTTTCCGCTCCAAGGTATCTCGTTTCCGGTTGTGTCACGATTCATCGATGAATAAGTAAATGGTCAGTTCGTGAAATGTGTACATTTGCCATACTAGGCCTGTTGGCCTATCGCTACAAAGAGGCGTCACTGTATCCGTTGTGTCCCGGAATGCTTCAGCTCGGGAATGTTAAATGGAGGAATTTCACCACAGGAGATTGACTGTCTCGAAGTATCGTTGTAGCGATGCAATCTGCTTTTGTTAGTATATCTTTACTTCTGAAGGAAAACGACGATGAACAGATTATCTAGCCAAAAAGAGGTTCATTCCCTTTGGAACAAAGAAGTTAGGAATTCAGAATTTTAAACGAACGAAACAAAAAGAATGCGATCAAAGTAGAAAGGTCTTACTAACCCAGTATTAAACAGTCGTTTGAACGAAAATCGTACAAGCGTTAGCTATAGCTCCAAGAAACTTTCAACTCCATCGGAATACTTTCAAGGATAATCGCGCTAGTAGAATATAAATACTTAGAATAATTCAGATATAAATACTTATAACATAAATAGCAGATATTTTTCTAGTGATATGTGTGTCATCTCACTAAGTTAGCTAATGTATCTAGAATGATATTCTTAACTTCACCAATAACATGAACTTGACCTGTTGCACATTGCACAATAGCATGTTTTCGACAACAAAACATCCAAACAAGTCCACCACGCTTCATCCTACGACTGAACTTGACCCAAAATTATCCAACCTCCATACGGCTCGTGCAACAAATGGCTTCCTGTTCCGTTTTATAATTGTACGCCAGAGGGTGTGGTAAACCACAGGTAAGCACATAATAATGCGCGTTCTCACTGCAACACTCGCACACACCTACACGAGTAAGTCACTTCGTCCAGTGATGGTAACCATCCATGCAGAAATAATCTGCTGAGTTGGCGAAGACCAGCACACCTGAAAAATAATATTACCAGCTAGAGGAATTGAATTGACCTGCGCAGGGACGGGGATGGTAGCAGGAGGTGTTTCAAAACCCCCCCTTTTCAATTGCAATTACACTACACTGTGTTCTGTTTTGAATGATGAAATGTGGCTGCTGGGAGGTGATACCTTCTTCTAGGTCACATTTCCATACTAGCAAGGATGGAATGCTCGGGTAATACGGTCGAGCTGGTACGTCTTGGGTGTAATCTTCGACACAAGTGTTTCTATCCCTACCGGTGAAACGGTTTCTACCTCCCGCCTTCATCCCACACGTAACCGGGGTGCTTATCGGATCTGGTTCGTACTGTATGCTTCGAAAGCTCAACGACACCATCCAGCCAGCCAGCAAGGGGCGTCTGGAATCCTTTCAATCCACTGTTATGAAAAGGACACACATACAACATAGGACCGGGGTGGGGAGACGCTGAACGTAGCGATGGTGACGACAAAGGGTGGATTAAAAACATTGCTCCGGTATTCAAATTGTGGTGTCAGTTGGCCCGACTGCCGGCAAACTCTCCCGCCCACACGAGAGCTCTCGGATTGGATGCATTCATACAGAGCGATGATAATCCCGTACTGTCACTTTGCCAATGTTTATCTTTATCATCGCCAGGATATATCCATACACGAGTGATGCCATAAGTTAGGACTGAATTCGAAAAGAGGCTTAAATTTTTATAAATGCCAAAAAAAATAAAATTTATTCTTTTAAAAACAATACAGTTTGTTAAAACTAAAAGTTTCGCTTAAATGAATTTCAATTAATCAGCAAATTCAAATCAGTTATTCTCAATCAATGTCAACCCTCACACTACAACTGGAGCTCGTCTATCAAAGAGACCCAGCAACAATAGCCCATCACTTCACACGGTTTGCTCTCGGTTGCCAAACACTTAAAACCTTGCGACTCGTACCACATGTTGGCAAACGTGTATTTTGCACTAATCCGCACACCGCCAACCGCACAGCCCACGGTCAGCCTCTTCCGGACACCCATTGTTGTTGTCGTCACTCGTCAGTCGGTGGTTCCGACTCGGCACAACATCATCGTTACAGTTGCACACGTACTCCATGAACCAAATGAGTGCTCGGAGGATAATACCATCATTTCACCGTTCGTTCAGTTCGCTACTGAAATCGTCATCGTTCGTTTGCCACTTTGAACGGACGGATGGACGGACGGACGGACGATGGATCGGGCGGGTCCCCCGGAGCAGGTCGTTATGCCGTGATGCAGAAACGTATGCTTTATGGTTTGCTCCCGCTGGCCATTCCTGGCCAAACGAAGCGAAGCGAGAGGTCGCTCAGGGAATGTAATGGGTGACATCTCTTAAGGAAGCGGCATCTTACCGTGAAGTGCAGTGGGCTGGTTTGGTGGAAGGTCCTCTGCCTAATGGTTTCGCACAGACTGGCTGGTGAATGAACCGAAGTAATGATGAAAAAGATCCTCATTCAACCATCATATCGCCGGTGGTAAGATCTGGTGTAAATCTCAAGCGACTCGTACGTCTTTCCATCGTACCGAGCAACGAGACTCCACTCGCTGTGGCTTTTGTATATGTTTAATCACATCGCAACCCTGCCGTGTTGGCGTGTGCATTTGTAAACAAGGGCACATCCCGGGCACTTGCCCGGCGGCAACAAATTGGCTCCCCGGCTGCCTTATCTCCGCAAAGGTTCCCATATTCAATCATCTGAGCGGGGTTGGATCGGGATTGGATCACGCGTTAAGCCGCACGGTAAGGAAAACCCTTCTCAAGCGGGGTGAGTCATCGGCAAGAAATACCGCCCGAACATTAGGGTAATAAAATATTGATCCACTTCTGTAACGCACCGAAAACTTTCGAACCGAGGCAAAAGCTGAGCGCTCCGGTACCGGGCGTCACATCACGTTCGTCGTTTTTACACATGCCCTAGAGGGAAAGGCACGCGAAATCTAGTCACTCATTGAGTCATTTATCACCAGGCAGGTTTTTGTATGGCATCCTGCAACCCTTTGCCTGCGTTTATCAGAATCAGGCGGGGGTGAATATCAATATTTAATAACCCATTTTTCCACCGGCCCAGCCCGACCCGACCGGGGCCGGTACAATTGACGAGGGTAAGGGCGATTTTGCGTAACATAAATTAAATGTTAAAATCATAATTTATGATGCACCACTGTCAACCCGGGTGGTGAAGAAGGCAAGCCCCTTACACAGGCACCGGTGTGATGTGTTGTGTACCAAGGAGAAACGGGTTAATAAATAACTGAGGTTAGACATTTTGACAGGCAATGGTGCGATGGAGCGGAGTTGGTCCAAAGGGTCAGCTGTATCGGAACGTGCAAGTAGCTTTCCTGCTCACGAACTGGAAGAATCGCTTCCTTTTAACCCCAACCACGGGGTTGCATCCTGGTCATGGCACCGGAAAAAAAGAAAACAATTTATTAAAATGTAACTAATTGCATAAAATAACGCAAGTAAACATTAGAGCTCGTCACGTTATTTTTTAAAATAAATCTCTACCCATGCATCAAAGCACTACCCGAACGCAATTAGTCTTACACCATTTTGTCTCGCATCTCATCCCAATTGAGGATCATTTTTCGTAAAAGTTTTCCACTCTTTGCGAAATTTGTCATTTGTGGCAATTTAAGATGGTCGACCCTCGAACCCACGCTAACCTTCTGTTTGGCGAGTGAAAAAGAAAGAAACGGAAGATAGAAAGATCAACCAAAAGCCCCAACCCCTTCCGGTACTCGGACATTTTTGCCTCATTTCCTCATTAGCGGATGCTTCCATGGACGAACAAATGAGCCATCGTTAAACTGCACAACATTATCAACTGGTGGATTATCAACGCTCAGCGCGGCGCGATTCGGACGCACTGCAACGGTCGTCTGGTCTGGGGGTCGTGTTTAATGTCCGGTCTTCGGGGTCAAGCAGTAGCAAATGTAGAAGAAGAAAAAAACCTCTCCTGAATCCCTTTTTTCCTGAAGCTCGTTTTTTCTGCAAGAGGTACAGCTTAAAGAAAGTGATTAAGGGAAGATAAAAGTAACATTCATTTTGTCCTTTTGCTCTCCACGCTGTTAATGTGCACTCCCTTTCTCGCGCGAGCGCCGTCTTTAGTAAGGAAGCGAAACCAACTCCGTTCCCAGGCAACGACAAAAGGCGCACCCTTAACTGAGCACAAATCACCGTCAGCCATGGGAACTCATTAACTTATTTCCATCTCACGCCCTGCGCGTGAAGTGTGAATGTGGCCACGTGCCACACTAACGAAGGAGCGAAAGTGAGCGAAACCCCCCATCCCAGCTCACTGGCCACGTTACGTCAGCAGCATTAAAACGCTGTCTCCAGCTACTGCCGCTTGCTCCTTTTGGCCAGTAAATGATGCAGCTTAGTGCCATCGGCAAACGTAAATTAAAAATTCAAACCCGTCACTTGACGGCTGAACTGGACGTGCTGCAGCGAAATGGAGAACCCACTGCCCGAAGCACTGGTGAATGGTAAAGTATGCCAGCTGCTAGTGATTGGGAGTAATGAAGTTATTTATTTATTAAATTAACAAAACACTACTGCACCGGGTACCGGGGACGCGAAGGAGAGTCAAGATTTGTTCAAGCACTTCTTGCTGACCGTGCAGCTCGGCGAAGCGGTGTGTCTGTGTGTGTGTGTGTTACGCCTTTTGCTGGATTGAATTAAGCTATTATCGGCTTTTCGTTCCAAAATTGGAACCGAAGATTTTTGCTGCTCTCTTCAAGCAGTAGTGTTTTATAAACGTTAGAACTGAGGCAAAGTTTTAAAAGAAATCACCTCTGGTGCCCCATGGTCTCCCTTAACCTTCCAGATATTGAAACGAAGAAAACAAAACTTTTTCAATCAGCCAAATCTTTCGCGCGGTGCGTCGAATTGAATAAACTAATTATTTTTCACATCATTCCATCGCGCTTGTTTGCTTTGGGAGCTTTCTGAAAAAGCTTTTGGTGAGAAAAAAACACCATTTTGCTAAATTTATTTCTTCCCTGTCACCCACAAGCATCCTGCCCCCGAGGGTCAATAGTCAATGGCCCAATACTTTTCCTGAAAAAGGTGTGCCAAAAGCCCTCCTTTCTTTATGAGCGACCAAAAGTCGAAATGGAAAACCATTCTTATATGTCTGTATGAGTGTGAATGTATGTGTTTTTGTGTATGCTGCACCGACTCGTACCAATAAAACTTCATCTTGCACCATGTGAAGTGGCATTAAACTCACGGGTGGGGTAATCACCATTAAAAGTTTGTGGTGCATTTGATATGCACCTTTTTGGCGGCCAAAGCGCACGGGCGCTTTACGCGATTTATTGAAATTTCACGGGTTAGAATGGAGAAGGGAGAGAAAAGAGGGCAAAGGAAAGCGGTAAATCGGATTGCAATCCCGAAAACGAAACACAAACTCATTTAACTTTCTGCACGTTTTGAACTGCGACTGCTTGGAGAAAATTGTTTGAGCAAACGTTCAAAGTCCCACCACCTAGCACCTTTCTGTCGGCAGAGTGTTTGTGTATGGTTTATGTGGCTATAAAATTCATGATTTTCAAGATTCATTGGCTGGAGTTTAAACTATAAAAACACCTCCGTTAACTCCGATAGTTTTTTGGAAGCGATTTTAAAATTGTCATAAAGATAAGCTTTCAGTCCTGTTTGTTTCGTGTTGTACTGCCGCTAACTGATGCTTTAGTATCCTGGTCATGGCACCAGCAGTAAGCGCGGGATTGATTTTTAGTGCAGCATTTAAAACACACAACGCTCCATAAAGATGTTTATTTCCCAAAATGTAACAACCATCCTTTTTATATCCAAGATAGTCCACTATCAGCGTAATAGCTTCGATTTACATATTGGTCGATATTTTTAAATCTTCCACCCACAGAGAAAGCTCCCTATCTCTCACTTTATGTGCTTTCCTCCCTCCCAGCCAATAGAATGAGTAAATGTTTTCTTTTAATTTCCTGTTGATCCTAACGCAGCCGAGCTACTTCGCCGAGGAGCGTAAAGGCGATAAGCCACCATACCTTTTCCCGACATCCTCAATGGACGCGAAATGATGGGGGATAGAGAAAAATCCGTACAGAAATCCATCAAACCTGCGACGAGCGACTGACTAACGCAACGTCGTCGGCCTGTCTGGCTGTCTAAAAGGCAAATTCAATCAACTTATGTTCAATACAGTTTCCGTTTCATCAATCCCATTATTTAGGTGGAGAAAAGGCGAAGGAAAACTTTCCACCCAACCCAAGGCCACTCACTGTGCCATTGGGAAGTTTCGGTGTGCTGTGGTCTCCTTCTCTAACGACGCTCAACAACATCACTCAACGTCAACTGCGAACGGTGATGAGGCAAAGATTTCTCGTTTCCGGTCCTGGGACACTACAACGCCCTTCGGTGGACGAGGCGAGACGTTATCATTCGCGCTTTATGTGTCCCTTTCTCACTCACTTCTGAACCGGGACCGTTCTCTTTCACCAGCGGTATGTGTGAAAACTGTTTACGGCTAACATTTGCATACTAATAAGCTGCTGCCTATCGGCGAATTTATTAGCCATGCTGTAAAGAACGCAACGCAATTTGCACCAGGCAGAAGTTGTGTTTTTGGCTCGTGTTTTTACTGTCCACCACCGTCATGTTTTCAAGCCAGTTTGGAAAATATCGACCGAAAGCTTGCGGGTTTAAGCATGATGGGTTGGCACTGACGGTTGGCACTATGGTGATGGCACCTAATTTTTGAGACGACGTTATTTTTGGGCCGTGCCCGTTTGCAGGAACATTGTGTCATGAAAAATGTGATTATGCCCTTGCCAAAAACAATGCAACACACTTTTAGTGTGTCTTTCTCACAGCCCAGAGCTGTCTGGAAAATGGGTCCGGTTCGCTGTTCGTGGAAGCAAAACAAACGTTCCGAATGGGAGCACAGGTGTGAGGGTAGAAAAGTGTCTTAAAAATAATACCTTTTGTTTTGCGCCACGGGGGAAGGTGCGGCTGCCAGGAAGGCTTAGGTGAAGATTTACTCGGGCGGAGATGAGATATTTTTATACACCAGGTTGAATGGACTTTGGACGGGTGGGTTGATGCATAGATAACATCGGTGCTGTTCTTTGTTCACTAGATCTCTTTATTTCCTTTATGTTTTGATGTTCTAGCCTTTGGTCTATGGTGTAACTATTTTAATAAGTTCATTGAAACGAGTCCTTAGCAGCGAAGACTTTTTTCGTTCTTTATTAAAAAATAATACACCAATGTATTACTTTCAGCATTCAGTTGATTAAAAAATGTTTAACAAAGTTTATTTTAAATTTCAAATTGATTTTTTTAAAATTCTGTTGATTATCTTCATTTTGATTAAATGGATATTGAAACAAAAGATGGTTTGAGCACAATTATTTCAATTTCATTTTATTTAATGCCTAAGAGGAAAAAAAATAGAAAGACTGATTTTCATTTGAAAACTAAAACTTTAAGTAAAAAATTATTAAATGGTATTCTAAAGTCTACTCTAATTAAGCTGAGACTGTATCGTCCATTTACAGCTCTTGGATGAAGTAGCCTCTCTAGAGCTATCGAAGATGTTATGTACGAAAGAAAGAGAAGAAATTAAAAACAAAGTCGTCTCTTACAATGTGGAATTGAGATGAAGCTGTTCCATCTTGATGGAGACTGCCAAGAGAAATGAATAAATCCAGGATCTTTTAAGGAACTTAACGCAACGCATAAGACACTTCGGACTGGGTATAATTTGAATTATTGGTGACAGTTTTTATGAACTTTTGCTTGCCCTGTGTCTCTAGTAGCAAAGTAAATCATTTAGAATTACTCTAAAATGTTTAATATTACTATTGCAAGGCCAAAATGTATGTTTAGCTATTCAGTCTGTCTAGAATTTACTGAATCGTGTGTTCGATAAGCCAATAAGTTCAATAATTTTTAGTGAACTAAACGAAATTTTGGATTTCATAAAATTTTCTATAGAGCACTGTAAACTGTTCAATAAACACGAATGAATGCGTTTAAATAAGTAGTAACTATTGTGTATGCCGTAATCATATCGAAGAGCACTCACTCCAAATTGCCTGACGCGGTATACGACACCAGAGCATAATTTGGTGTGTAAATATTTTCCTCACAAACAAACATTGGAAGGCACTGCATACAAAAGAAGCGAAAAAGAAAGAAACACACAAACAAGTAAACAGCAAGAAATCCTGGTAATAAAATTTATTACTTATTCATGTAAGGTAATTACTACAAACACCACGCGAACGTTTACGAGCAACTGTCACACCGAAACCGAGCACGTGGCACGTTACACTATCGCTTTTGCTGGACCCTTTTTTTATTACCATTTTTGCTGATTCCACCCGGTTCCACTGGCCATCCGCTTTTCTGTGAACGATACCACTTCATAATCATCAGCGAATCGTTTCGGTTGTTTTTTTTCTTCCATTTTCTCTCGCTCACTCGCTCCATTTTGTTTTGTTCCTGCCCGGCCCACCGAAGACCATCAGCGGACCCGGTGACCGACTGGAATCCATCTCGCCAAAATCCCTTGTTTTATTGAAAATGAATTTTTTTACTGTTCTGACCGTGCTTTCCCGTGTCGCACAAATCCTGGTCCCAAACCCCCCAAAATAAACCCGTACCGAATGACGGACCACACCGAGACTTTCCCCTTGTGCAATAATGTTTATTTTGTCCATTACTGTTTTAATGCGGACGGCAAGCGACGGAGCAAGCACACGTACACATATACAGACGAACATCCGGCACCGAAAAGAAGCGTTAGTTCAACCCATTTTTCCCACAACCATTTCCACACGGCATTTGCCGGGACTACGTCAAACCGGTTACGGTGGTGCGATTTGATTTGTGCGCTGATGCGTACGTGTTCCCGGGAAAAGGAACATCAAACGTGGACAGCGCACTGGTTAAAGACAGTGGCAGAGCATAAAATACCGGGAATGGGAAAAAAGCGTCCGTGATGATGAAGCTGCTCAAGTGTATCTCTCTCTCTCTCTTGTGCATATGTTTGTGACCAGGAGGAGAGAGAGGTGGAGGAAGGGGGAGGGTGGAATGGGGCTTTTTATACTCGCCCAGGATGACAGGAGTTCATGACGGTCAAACACCATTTCTGTCCGCCTGATAGGGTGGAAAGATCGGTCAGGAAAGGTCGAGCAAAAACCTGACCCATGCACAAGAACCACACACATACACTCCCACTACACATACACACACACGCGCACGTAATATGGTCCCACTCATGTGAAGGACGAATAAATAAAATTTCATTTACCTCAGTGGAGTCGTTCGTTCGTGCCGAAGCGCAATGATTAGGGCGCATTAGCATCGTAAAGTGGAAACATAATTATGCTCCCGGCACCCGGCCACACTGCGAGATCACCAGTATGTTTCCTGTGTGCAAGCGTGTGTGTGTGTTTTTATATTTTTTCCCCTCGCTATCGCTCTGTCCATTGGTCAGAAATGATGCGCTCAATTTGAATAAATTGGAAGATTTATGTTATTATTTCGTTTGTGGCTTTTGCCCCACTCTGTGTCCCTTTATGGGACAGCGAATGGTTTTTTTTGTGGGGCTGGAAAACTAAACTAGTAACTAGTTTTGGGTGCAGTAAAAAGTTCCAACCGATGAGGGTTGCTGTCACGCCATGACCGCTTTAATGTTCCGAACAGAAATTTACTATCCAAAATAGGAATCATCTTTGAATTAATATATCTATCATTAGTAAAAAGTGCCGACCAAATAATCCATAACCATGTCTCGTCAAATCTCGCAACATATTGTTTAACGTAAAAGACATTAATTTGAAGCAAAACAAAGTCAACGTCCTCTTCACATTAACGAGGCACTTTGGTTGCAGCCATAGTTGTTTACTGATTGAGATAGTGTTGTCGCTTGATGCTTCTTTGCCGGAAAGTTTTGTTTTGCAGCTTGTTAGTAGCTTGATGTTTAATCATCATTTAGTGCAGTAATGGTGGTGGCCTCCGACGCTATTTCTCACCAGGGGGCCAGTAGCTCATTAATAAAATATCTGACAACACAGCCCATCTGTACCATAGCGAATGGGTAATTAGGTTTATGAGCAAGGCGTCGTGTGCAAATAGAGTAAACGTGTTGGATTGCATGGTTTTATTTGGTGGCTGTTTGAGGTTATTCAAAACATTTTAGAATATTTTAAGTTTACCAAAGGAAAATAAAACGCTGTTACGTACTATGAAAGCTAAATCGTATTATTTTCACTTCCTTCAGTAGCACATTAATCCAATAAAAATCGCCACTGATTGTCTGAATAATTTAAAAGATGGGGCAGATCCTATCAGTCCGGGAAGTGCTCTACAATGACCCGACTGGGACAACAATTTACAAACTTCATTAGCCTAACCCAGTTGTTGTTGGATAACGATGTTGCGAAACGTGGCCCTTAATGTCGTCATTCGTAAGCTCTTTTAACTCTTCACTGTTTTAGATCGATGTCCCAGATACGCTCATTCCAGTGAAAAGAGAAAGATAATGGAAGAGTTGTATGGAGAAAAAGAAAGAACGGCATTAAATATCCTATCGTGTGTGACTGTCACGGTACCACTAGTCAGCGGACATGTAACGAACGAATCAAGATTCAACCTCAGCAACTATTACAGGACACAGGGAAATCTACCTACCCGGGAATCAACGATGACGAAGCGTCCCCGGAACGTGCATGATGCCGGTAGCTCAAAATAGAATAGTAAAGAAGACAGCCACTAAGGATATAATACCCACACACTGAGTCCGCAACCCTGAACCGCAATGAGCTTAAAACCCTCCGAACGCGTAGAAACCGAAATGGTTCAAGTGAAAATGTGAACAATTCGTTTGGAAGCGACAAAGACAAAGCACCTTCAATCTGAATCCTTTTCCAAAGCTGAGAGGAAGAAAAACTGTCTCTCCGGCACCAGCATAAGAGCCGACTCCCGGCGAAGTAACAGCAGTAGCAGCAGTACCAGATCAAACGACAAAGATTACATGAATAATTTAAAACATGATTAAGTATGAAAAATGATCGTCGGTAAAATAGTTTCTCTGCTTCTTCGTCGTCCTCATCCTGGCAGTCTCTGTGTGTGTGTGTGTGTGTGCTTCCTCCAGATTCTGGGATCCGTCGGATCAGCAGCCTGGTCCAACCCTGATGGGTGTTCTTCCCGGTTTTTGCTATCATCCCGATGACTTGAACGAAACAATGAGTCGCCTGCCCGGTCACCGACCGACGTGGGTGCTATGCCGTCCGAGACAAACGGAAGGCATAAAAGTGCTTATCTGGACGCTTCATTTCTGACAGTGGCATACGCTCATAAAGTAAGAAAATGGACACCACCAGCCACTGTGCGTCTGCAGTTGATCGTCTATCGGCAAAACTGTCCTCCTTCTGGCTTATCTGTACCAGAATCTGAAAGCCCCATCGGAAAGCTGCACCGGCCGCGTGGAAGGATGCGGTAAGGTTCTGCTAAACTTCTGTTTACATTTTCTGCCAACCGTTCGAATGAAAGCCGGCCACACAGAATGTGTCATCAGCTTTAGGAAGTAATTTCAAAAGTGATGAATACGGTGTACACCACTATTTCGCACTTGCTTCGTACGAATATTTAGGCAAAGGAATAACTTTCGCTTTGAACGAAGTGAACAAAAACAAAAAAAAAGAAAACAAAAGTGGAAATAAATTTTGCAAAGTTACTAGCGAACGCAAAACAACTGGTACAATCGAAATTGCTACGTCGCTGCACTGAATCGACAAGATGTTAATGAAATTAATGCCAAGGGGCCAAAAAGCTTTCTACTTTTGGGCTAGTGTTTATTACGTTTTTTTTCGGAGAAATGAAGTTGTTGCCGAACTCGATTTGGATGGGAAATTTCCGGGTGTTTTTCGGATAATTACAGATCCGTTGACAATTGGGCAAACTTTACAAACTTTCCCATTTATACAGGGCCGTGGTGAGTACGGCAAAGCACCAATGACGTGATTTGGTTTTGTTGTGGTTTTACGTGAGACTTTTGTTTATCTTAAATTTGGAGATTTTCGGACAGCGAAGTAACATGTTTGGTTATTCTATGAATGTCTGATTAAAACGCTATTCCTTCTGGTGCATGAAAATAATGGGGTGATGGAGACGCCTGGTACTTTTCACACAATGGAGACGCCAAGTGATTTAGAATTTTCTGTGGTCTTCTGTTTGTTACACAAAAGGAAACAAATGAATAAATATATAATTAGATTCATATATTTCATGTAATGATTATCTTTACTATAAAAAAACTATTTCGTCAATATTTTAAATAGCCTTTAATGTTTTTTTTTAGTTTTATTTATATAAGTTACTTGAACGGATAAACTTAAACATACAACTATTGAAAGATTGGCACATTTGATAAAGCATTAAACACGTTTATTCAATAATTCATTTTCGTTGAAGATAACACGATGAAAAAGGAAAGGACTCTACTGTTAAAGTCCAAGCTTCGTCCGAAAAAACAATGAACTTAACTGTTTTTTCGTAAATGCTTAAAGCTCATCTTAAACATCCGAAAGCGCCAGTTAAACGGAACTGTTTCTTCAAAGCTTAATGTAACCACATATTTTTTTGGCGAAGTAACGAGATTGTAAATTATTTTTGAGCTTATATGTTGCTGCTTATGAATCCTTACAAGATTGATATCATCATACTTTATTTTTTGGGAACTTAAATGTAAAAAAAGAAAAAGGATGGATGAATTTAAAATAAATTAGGTACGTTCCACATTTATCTCACTAAATGAAAGTTTATCTTGAAAAAGCACGTAAACTAACTTGAAAGTTCCAGTGCGCAGAATCCATATGGTATAGAACCTGGAAGCGTGCAAGATTTCACTGCCGTTTGTTTTCAATTCTTATGCAGTGTTGTAAGTGTGCCCATTTGTAGAACAGTGTGTTGTAGAACATTGTATAACAGTTATTTTAGTTATACAATCGAGTTGTTGCATAAAATATTATAGATGTCTCTTTATGGATGTGTTTGAACCGCACTAATTTGGTCGTCTATAAATTGTGTTTATTTATGGAATGATTACATGTCTTGCAAGGATATAATTCGTCAAAAAATATCCATCACGTTGAATAAATTTTAATTATCTTTAGCTGTATTATTCCAGTTTTTGCTTTAAAAGTATGCGCCAAGAAAGATGATTCTTTTTTAAATCGGACGAGCAATGTGCCAAACATGAAATAACATGAAGCGAATAAGAAACGATAAAATACAAATCGAACATTGCTATGGTGAGTTATTTCACTGATGAGTAAATCTGTTTGTAAACATAACTGAACCACAGAAAGCAACGTATTAGAATACGCAGTATCGGAACGATTGAAATTGTGCAAAGCGTTAAACACGTCACATTCAAACGCCCAAATCAAGTGGTGTGAAAAATCTTCCATTTATGCGCTCCTCGGTTATGACGCCATGCATATCTTCTTACACACTTAGTACCACCAGCTCAACAGAAAACGCAACCAACTGCACCCTGCTGCATAACTCGCTTCTGATGGCTTTCCTTTAATCGGGCGTCAAAGAAACCTTCCTTCCATTTTACTCTGCAGGAGTCCACTGAATGGCATCTCGAATTTGCTTCCGTTTCCGCTTCGATCGTTTGCTTTGACACAGTCCGGGTGCATTCAAAAACCGGACCAGCGGGCATCAGGTTCCAGTCGGGCGGGTGTCGCACATCTTCGGTGGTATCGTTTTATTAAAATATTATACCGCCTTCGGTACGCGGCAACAACACCGTAGCGAACATCCGGACCTGACCAAGTATCCCATGACCACGTTTGAGTTCTTCCTCGAGGACTGGCGACAACAGGCATTTATCATGCTTTCACGTATTGAAGTGCGATGAGGAAGCCCGTTCCGTAGCAACCCCGGTTTGTTGTGCGTTTCCGTGGCAAAACTATTTCCGGTGTCAGTGCCACCGTCATTCAATTATGAAACTGATTCCGCTTTGCTGTGTGCAAGGATCTTTTGCGAATTCCCACACGGTGTGATGATAGTTCAAAGCATGAAGGAATCGTGTAGAAGTCTATCATATGTATACATTCTTAGGGGAAGCAAATGGCGAAAGATTTTGAACTTTTACTACGAGGTGGTGGTCATTGATGCATTCCATGGATTATAGAAATTGTTTTAGAGGATAAATATTTTGTTCTTAGTTTTATTGTAGCTCTTCTATTTACTCGCTGAGTCTACGCTTTTTTAAAATAGTACAATAAATCTTAGTAAATAAGCCGCTTAACGAAATATTTTATACTAGTGAATACATCATGAACAAAAACGTACTTCAATAAAATAAAAAATCTTCGTTTATCATAAATGGCTCAAAAGATATCAACAATTTCGACCTACCCTTTGAACTTACAGTTTGAATTTATTAAGTTTGAAAGCTACTGAACGTGTAAAAACTTTAGCCTACCAAGGAGATTAAATTAATACGGTCATTACAAAACACACTAATGGAAATAAATGTAAGGGTAGGATGGGATTGCTCACTGCAACCAACGATTATGATTGAACGTGTTCAGGAATCTTCAATCCAATCCAACACACACACACGCCCGCACATACACACTAAGAGGTTTGTATCCAATCGATCGGAAACGAAAGTGATTGCCCCAAATGGATCGGCGAAGGTTTACGGGAAAGGTGCCATTCCAAGAGGCCGAAACTATGATTGCTAGAAATCCATTCAACCTTCTGCCGCCCATTAGCTATCATTGTTACGCGTCATTCACTCACTCAAAGCCTTCCCTTCATCCCTCGAAATGCTTAGACAATTGTTGTTTGGCAAAGTTATCCGCCACCTTTCCGTTGCCTACCCAGGTGGGCATCCAACTTGTTCTACCGAGGCAATGGAGAAGGATTTCGTAGCAGATCCAAATCCTAAGTGTGCCCACTCAGCGAGTTGTAACGGCGCATGAAAAACCACAACCATCTTTACCCACTCACACACACACACACACACAGATCCAAATCCTAAGTGTGCCCACTCAGCGAGTTGTAACGGCGCATGAAAAACCACAACCATCTTTACCCACTCACACACACACACACAGAGAACTAGAAAAGCTAAAAGGTGGTTGTGTAGCCAAAAACTCGGGTGCAAAACCTTTCCTTCGCACGCAATAACCGAACGAGGTTTCAATCCCGCTTATGGACTGACCGGTCCGAACCGTTAGTCTCGGGCAAATAGTGCCTGTTCACGTGCAATCCGTGCCACCATCCGTGGTGCGGTAATGAATCGGATGCGTTTCCACCTGGCCACCACAGTAGGGGGGGTGGAAAAACGGGGCTCGCCGAATCGCTGCCGAAGAAACTGCCGGCAAACTTTAGTCATCACCATTTATCGGGGCTGTTTTCGGGTGAGTTTTCTGTCCTCTTGCGCTTGACTGCGCTGCTCCTGGGACAGTATCACAGTACCGGGCTTTGGCGACCAGGAGTTGGCTTGTATGTGACTATTATTATTATGCCAGTCAGCACTCGTACCAGGTCCGCTTAAGCTACGTTGGTTTGTGGGTGAGTTTTTTTCTTTTCGTTCGTTCTCCTTTGCTTTCCCAGAACGAAATGAAGTGAAGCGAGCGAAAGAAAAAGGCAATGAGAATGAAACGAATCCGAGCCAAACCGTTCTCGCGTGAAAGTTTTCCTGTCGGCTAGAAAGTGCAGTGACCATTTTCCAGCGCGTGGAATGAGTGAGGGTGGTGATGGAAAGAACTTCCTTTTCACAACCTGCAAAACATTGCCCAATGTCAGCATAACCAGTCCGGGCACGTACACCTTACGAGTCTAATGAAAGAATCGACTCCCGAATCTCCCAACATCGTTCAGGGCTTGTTCACACTCACACGGCACCAATTCATTTCTCTCGATAGGCACCCTCCCGTAGGGAGATGGGGAAAAACTAGAAGGAAAGCAAAAAAAAACGTCTCACACGAAGAACTTTTACGATGGAACCACAAAATGGCGTCCGCGAACCAAACCCGTGGCTTAAAATCAAACAATAAAACCATTTCGAAAATTGACCTAATCCACCCTTTAATTTGCTGGGAAAGCTGTGGAGTTATTTTTTCTCTCTTTTCCATTCGTCCAATTACTAACAGATGATAATAAACACATAAGGAAAGCAATGGATGATGAAAGCTATTATATCAGTAACATTGTTTAAAGCTCGGCTCAACCCCATCCCATGGGTGTAAAGTGAGATCGATATGGATCTACTGTGAGCAAAGCTACAGCTCACAGTTTCATACACAAAACGTGAGCTCAATTTGGCCACCGAAGTCACCGAAAGGACTGCTGCAGTTGTCACAAAATTTTATTGACACTAATATTTTTTATAGCATCCAACTAGCCACAAGTGAATGAAAGTGTCGGTGTGTGTTTAGTTGCCTTTTAGAATACACAAATGAGAGTTCTGATTGTCAGTTACAGATCGACTTAACTTTTACTATTTTCCTCTATCCCTCTTTTTGCTCATCTTTAGTCCAACTCATCGTAGGATGGACAGACCATTTGCCACAAACCCGTTGCGGATCGTTTCATTTTACCGATTGGCGCCATTAAATTTCCATGCTGGGAGAAAATGCCGCCCGTTTATGGATGGATTTACAGCTTCGTTTGCCTTTAACGTGATGGTTAGGTGGATGAGCATTTAATGGGCTTACTTTATTCACCACACGTTACAGCAATTAAACATTTCTGAAATGAAACGAAATTAATGGAGAAATATTTCGCTTTAAATGCTTCGTTTCTTTTAAAGCTACAGGTTTTTTTTTGTCATAAGAGCATTTTGTTTCTCTTCAACTGCCACGTGCTCACGTACTCCACCCACAAATCGGACTGATAAGAACATTCTTCAAGATCAAATATTGATCCTCGAAGTGAACAATCAAGCCCTCAGGGAACGAGAGCTCTTTCTCGTTGTATGTGTCGCGTACGTTTGAAGGTTCGTTGCTTGTCAAATCGGTTGTGTGAGTTTAAGATCTCTTACTTCACCGGTACGCCGTAACTTAACGCCTTTCCTGCTGACAGTTTTCCCATTGCCATTTTCCTCTACCCTTATCGCTAAAAGACGCCTTTCAAGCTACCATCCGTTCTCCTGTTTAAGCCAGCACCAGTGCACGCCGGAGCGTAATATAAATGTATGCGATCTGACAGATCATATATCACGTATTGATTGGCTGTCAAGGGGTAAAATCCTTTCCTTTCTGTCGCCTGCGTAAAGTGTCGATGATGTAAGTAAGTATGGGGTACGAAAAATAAAACCCCCTCCACACGAAGAGCATGTCTTTTTTCTTGCGTTTCAGTGTGTGTTGGAAAAGAGGGTTAGTTTTTTTTTCTTCTTCACGTTGCTCTTTCTTGCCATCTCTCAATGTCTCTGTCCTTCAGGGGAATGAAATCGAACAAGCGAAAGTGTGTGATCCATCTTGGTACGCGCTTGGCTTGCACACGGCAGAACCGTACCGTGCATGGCAAGAATGTACGCTTGTGTGCCTCGTGTCTGATCGTGTCTTTCGTGCATCGTTCGAAATGAGGTCGCTGCTGCGATTCTTATGAGGTGCGCTGCTCGGTAATAGAACAGCTGCCATGGATGTCACTCAGCACACGACAGACTGTGCAACGAGAGTGGGTGACATTGCATGAGGACATCTTTTTCTTGTCCTTTTTTATCTTAGAATTGAATATCTAAACTACAACACAAATTTAATTCGTTTTGTTGTAGAACAATCCTTCAGATGGCAATTATGAGAGGTCATTATCTTCAAGATTGTCAGAAATACAAACCTTTAATTGTGAAGTTCATCCAGGAAAATTAATCAATTTGCTATTAACCTTTCATCATGTTCTATGGAAAACGGGTGTTACTGTATCATATTATCATTCTCCTAATGCCCTTATGTTATTAGACAGAATCTTAAGCTTCAATAGCTAACACTGATTCACCATTTCCAAGAATGTGAAGTGCTGAAGATCTAGGCAATTCTACCTATTCTCAGTAGCTGCCGGTTGCTCCGAGTAATGCGTTTTAAAATAGATGAACATTAGGTATCTTAACTGCCTATTTAACCTTTCATTGTATTGACAATTAGTACAGTTGAATTACTTTGGATCTTTTTGCTGATCAAATCAAATCATTATTATACATTTCCTTTGAGAGAAAGCTCATGGTTGTTAATACATTCCCAAAGCCCAACGCACACACGACTTGAATTCATTAAATTTGGAACTTATGTGTTGGAGTTTCAACTTTCGTTCAACGAGTTAAGAGTCTCTGGTTCTTTAATAATGCACTACTCTTGGAATTCGAGTTAAGACTGATGTTTTATTATAGTAATACGATGGTCCAAACGTTCAACGGTGGCGAACGCACACAACACCTCGGTTGTCAAAGAAAGATCATGTTCCGGGTTGGCGCAAGACACGTTAAGCACATTTTTTCTACAGCTTTTGCTCATGCTGACGTCCATGTCAAAGTGTGTGAACAGCTTAGACCTCCTTGTACAAGCTGTATCACAGCTAGATATTAGACTAAGATATATTTTTGAGGATACAGATGCTAAATGATACTCAGAATACTCCTAAGGGTATCTTCAGGGCTCGACACTATGTTCCCATAGATTTTGTATACTGAGAAACATGATTCTTTTTCGCTGAGCACAGTATCGATGGACCTATGGAGAAACTTTCCCATTTAAGTACTGTGCATAACTGATTATTCACAAATTTACTTAATTTTTTTATTAAAGCTTTTTGTCGAATATTTTTTAACATCACT
>KI423041.1:0-16130 GCA_000473375.1 Anopheles culicifacies | reverse complement strand
ATTATTCACAAATTTACTTAATTTTTTTATTAAAGCTTTTTGTTGAATATTTTTTTACATCACTAACATCCATTGTAGGAGCATCACTACAAACATACTTACGCTTCTACGCTTCCATTTTATGAAACACAAATTTCCTGGTATTTAACTATACCGCTTTATGGTGTCCTTCTTTTGTCCCTTGTAATGACACTACAAGCACATACCATCGACATTTCCGAATTTCCATCGGATTCCACGCTTGCAAATAGACTTAAAACCATATTATACTGAATGTAAAACCCATTTTACGATTGTTATTAGACGAGTGAAAACACTATCGTTACAATTAGCCGTGTGCACATGCG
Organism: Anopheles culicifacies; assembly: GCA_000473375.1. Taxonomy (NCBI): domain Eukaryota; kingdom Metazoa; phylum Arthropoda; class Insecta; order Diptera; family Culicidae; genus Anopheles; species Anopheles culicifacies. The sequence continues at coordinate 15,783 of KI423041.1, read as the reverse complement.
AACCTTTTGAAAACAAAATCTCACCGATACATTTCCCGTACCGGTGCTCCTATCATTACAAAAGCTCACCTATTAGCCACTGTAAAGCTACCCTCTCCCTCCCTCTTCCCATCACCATAAGCTCTCGCATCGCCCCCGTGCAGACGTAGGGAAAGGTGGAAAATAATCGCAACTAATTATTAAACGAATGGGAAAGCAAACCGGCCGGCAAATACCCGACACCCGACCGGTTGCATGCAGTTTGCAGTTGCACCATTTTGGGGTGAGTTCGGATTAAATTATATGGTCACATTAAAACCACTGCACCCTTCGGGCGTACCCATCCTGGCTGCACCGGTGTAATGCCAGTTTGGCGTAAATCCACGCAAACCTTGCATCGTTCATCTTGCTGCCCATACGGTACAGCCAGACGCTAATTCCGGCACTCGAACCTAATCCCGTGCGCTTCAATACGTGAAATCGATCCCGAAAATACAACGGGCAACGGGTACGGCAATAGTACGGCAAATCAGCAAATCTACTTTAGAAAGCAATGATCAGACAGCACGAGTATATTCGCCATCAATAGTAACAAATGCGTGATACACCCCGTGTAAATCCCATTAGCAAGAGTGGTGACCACGGGATTTGGTGCTATTTTGATGGGTTTGATGGAGAGGTTGGTGGCTGTGCGGGGTGAGTCGCATTTGTGGAGAATTTCATACACTGTTCGATGAGCTACATTTCAATCGAAAAATCGTTTGACTTTTGGATTTTACTGAATAGATCCTTTCTGACCGAAACTAAATTGATTTTAAGCCGGAACACACATTGCCCTTATTTGGAACATAGCTTTGTGATGTTTATTGAGTAATAAACTTCTTTGGAATGCATCAACAACAGCATTCAATAGCTCAAAATTGTTGGTAAGGCTTTCATTTCACCATAGAATTGACTAGAACCCTGTCATCGTGGAATCATGCTCATCAGCTGCAGGTTTGATTCAATAACTGTTTGTTCCCGGTACTTTCTAACAAGCCCATCCCATACACCATGCGTAACTTCGTTAATGCCACCATAATGCCTAAAACTAATCCCAGCTCCCTGGTTGCGTTTGCTAACGGTTTTTTTTTCTCCATAAAACGCGCTGCTTGTCGATGAAAAGCGATATCCCTTATCCGTAATGCTGCCCAACGTAAACCCTCCCGTCTCCGTAGCTCCAGAGCTCTGGGGAAAGCTACCCAGAATCGTTCGGTGGCTGAGCTGATTACCAACGATTAGAATAAATTGCATTGTGTAATATGATAATAAGTACCTGACCAGATAGGCTTACATCGGTTACAGTATGATTGCGAGTATGATTGTGCATCCGCCGGTGCGTTGCAGCGTTTCCGAGATGCGCCGGCCATACATCCGTTGAATATATTGCCACGGCACGGTGGCAAACAAAATGAAAGCAAACTCCCATAGCAAAAAGAAAAAAAGCTGCAAACGAATTGTTCTCCCCCGAGCTGGGCCTAGAGTGCTGGCAACAAACGGCAAGTTCATTAGCTCTGGTGGGGTTCGAAGGACCGGTAATCCTGTCACGGGTAGATTTTCTCTCTCCGCACGATCGGTATATCCTCCACACCGTGTCAAATCCTTCGACGTGGCGAATCTCTCATGTCCCGTTGTTTTTCGTGCTCGTGAAATTCAACATATTTCATTAGAGTGTACACACCTGGCCCGTGGCCACCTACCACGTCCGAACAATCCGTTGAGGGGGGTAGGATTAGGCTAATCGGATGCTTTCGGAGATAATGCAATTTCATGAGTTTTCTGTGTCCCAGATCCGGCCGGCCGACTGGCGAACCAATCCACACACGTATATCCGGTGCATCCGGATTCGGTGGTGCAGGGGATGTCGAGAGGAGGAAATTGGTGAAAAATTTGCTCCACTCACGTACATATCGACTGTTATAAGCGGGAAAGCGGGAGCAACTGTTTGTGTTGGTATGCTTACGCACGGCAAGCGTATTGTTAGGTGATTCATCAATACACACGCATAGACATTTTTCGAGCTGATTGGGAGGCGTTTTCTGGACGCAAATTTAAACCAATGCTTGATTTATTGGTTGTTTTGTTATGTGTACTTAAAAAAATGTAAATTTTAGTGCTATTGTTAACTGCAATGCAAATGAAATTTGAGTCATCTGTGTAAGAATTGTTTTGTAAGATCACTTAAAAATGACTCGTGAAATCTTTTAAAAACAAAACATATGCTAGTTTTATATTAATAGCATTACAACATCAACTCACTTCACAAGTATTGCGGTGAACAGATATAAAAGTAGAGGCTTTTGTGTTGCCGTTGAATTATATAAATTGTTCAATATTTAAAAAAAAGGGAAAACATGTAGATTTTTATTTAATAGCATTTTGAGGTACTACACTCTCTTCACTGAAAATACACTTCATCTGTCAGTTGGCTGATAAGTTGACAAAATACGCAGTAAGCCACAAAACTGAATGATGCAAATCAGAAGGCATCGATCAGAAGTGACACATTTCTGTCACAAATCACACCCTTGCATTCTAAATTAAATTTCGATTAGTTTTGGTACGAAAAACGTACATCCCCTACAGGAACTGTCACTAGCCATTAAGGGAGGAAAATAAAACACAAAACAAATTAAACAAAACGGAATAGACACGAACACTCGAACAAATCTGGCATTAGCCCAATGCACGATTGGACGTTTATTTTGTTCGTGATTTATTTCCTCTTCCGCAGGCGCTTTTACTGCACGTGATATTTTCCATCGGCAATATCGAGAATATTTCCTCCCAATCGACGTTTGGCCTAGCCACAACAGAGAGCGATGGAAAAATTGCCATCCCCGTTCCGAACTAGTTGACTGAGAGGCTTAAACTGAGTTTTATTCGCTCTCTTTTGATTTTGTTCCCCCTCCCCACCAAAATCCTTTCACTTTTCTTTTGTTGATCCTTCTCTTGTCCGTTCCGCGAGATCGGCGGGAAAGTTAAACGAGGCAGAATTTAAATGGACAATTTGGAATCCAAAGTCCGCAGCGTGACATTTGCTTTTGCTGCACCATTTTCCTTTCTCGCACACAGCGCACAAACCGGAACAATTTCCCGCCGTGAGTGTAGCGCTTGGGAACCAAAGCAGGAAGAGATTTTAAATGGAGCTAAAAAGTAAAGTAAAAAAGCACGGAGAAGCGAGAGAAATAAACCATCGAATCCGGTCGGCAATCCTCGACAAACTTGACGGTCAAACAACCCGAAAACGTCGGGAAATTCGGGCTGCACCGTATATAGAATGAAATATGAAAATCGTGTTTGATTTTCTCATGTCAATTCTTCATCAAAAATGTAAAAATGCACCAGCAAACGTTAAACTATTCAAACATACAAATTTTTATTTGCTCTTTCCTCGCTTCCGTATCATCCCCCTACCCTCAACCGCCGTTCCTATCATTCTCTCCCCCCTACAACCTCGACCGCGTGTTTTGGTTTTGCCGTATATTTCGAAGCGTCTACTTTTATTTCTCTTTCCGGGTGTTTGCATCCACCGAACTCTGCTTCAATAAGGATGGCGATTTTTCCTGTTCGATGGCTGATTTTGTTTTAGCTCGTTTTTTTTTCTTCCATTTTTGGTGCAATCCTCTGCCGCTCCGTTCCGATTGCTGTGTGAAGAATTTATTTGCGCCGGGTTTTTGCTCTTGTTGCCACCGGGTTGCCTTTAAATCCTCTCCCAGCCAGTACGGGATTTCGTTAGTTTGCGTTGATGATTTCCGGATGAGGAACCAGTCGCGGGTCCTCCAGTTGGCGCGACTGTCAAAGACCACTTTGGCCCTGGTGACAGTTGAGTTGCCCGGACCAACGACCGGGGCCAGGAAATATGACGTGATGCAAATTTCGTGGCTATGTTGCATTAGATTTTGATGCTTTTGCTTCTATGGCCGAGCAAAAAAAAAAAAAAGCTGGGAGGGAAAATTTGTACAAAATGTTACAAATTTCAATTCCATTCGAAATGCTTGTCCAGACATTGTCAGTTCCCGGAAAAAAAACTCGGGATAAATTCAAATCCTTCCTCCGGATAACAGGATTAATGTTCTTTCAGTAGCGCTGTCAGTTTGAGCGAACGATTGCAGTTAATAATTGTATTTTAAATGTCTGTCCCCGTGACAATGCTTTGTGACAGCTGGTGTAATTGTTCGTGGAAGATGTGACATTCATGAGGACATACCTTTTGTCGAAAGGTATTTCATGGAAATTTTAAGTATTTTAGAGAAATTTGGAACCTTTGTTTGCATTTGATTGATTTTGCTCGTTGCAAGCACCACTCTCAAGAAACATTTCCATTATGCCACCATAAAACGTACAAAAAAAATTGAACCCCATATCATGTGTGGTATACGGTTGTGCTATTCGAGAGGTAAAAAAGAGCCAAATGAATCATGTAATCCTGCAGGTGTTCCGTCATGTACGTTTCCTTTTTTTTTCTCTTCACCTTCCGTTACTTGCCTTTGGTTCGTTACAATTCGATTGATTCCCGTATAGGAAACCTTCACTCGCAAAAAAAAAAAGAAAAATGGACAGCAAGTTCTATCCGCCGATTCCGGTGTACAGGATGTAACCGGTTTAACGTAAATCTTCCCAATTTCTATGCAAATCATGCAGGACCCATTTTCTGCGCTTTGCTACCACACACGTACACACATTCTTTATCTCTCACTCTCTCGCTCTCTCTTTCTGTTTCGTTCTTTCGATGGAAACCGGATCGGGGACCATGTCGAAATGCTCTACTTCCGAAATTATGTTACGACATTCGAACACGGGAAGTATGGAATGGAGAAAAAAATGACACACACACATACGCTACAACAAGCAAAAGGTGAAATAAAGCTCACCGAAATTGTGTTGAAAGCTGTACTACCGAGCTGCAGCACAAACTTTGATGGGCAAAGGGTACACACACCCCTAACTCCTAGGAAAGGGGAAAAAAACGCTAGCGAGTTTGCTCTCTATGACATACATCGTATGAGTTTCATGACAGCATTTGATTGGGAAAAACGGGGTGGAAACGAGCAAATCGGGTAGTGGGCAGAAAATCCGCCGTTTTGTAACCGAAAATACTCGACACGGAAAGTTGCACCGAAATGCAATTCTGAGTGCAGTGACGCTGAGTGCGTTCGAAGTGTTTTTCTGCTTTTGATATGTTACGTTGTTAAAACAGATAAAATGTTTGAAATTGAAGAAGAAAATGAGTTTTTTTTTAAATTAAACTGTAAAACATCTTAAAAAATAGTTAAGAAAACGTGTTTTGATTTTTTAAATTAATTTTTTTGTACTTTTCGTTAAGGATAATATCAAAATATCCCCTTTCTTCTAATTTGGTTGTCAATTTCTCATCCCAATTGGGATGCTTTTTCTTCCCTGTTTGATGATTAATTTCGCCCACATTGCCCCAACTGCTTCGTGTACCGATTATATTTTCCTGTAATGGTTTACCTCAACATACGCTAGCGAAAAGTAATGAATCTTCCATTCCATGTCCTTGCTGTAAGCTAGTGGAACTATTTTTCAAATTTCTCTCCATTCTTCCACTCTCACTCCCATTGCTCAACCACGAGTACCACTCATAAATGCAAAACCGATGACAGACTTCGAACAGACTTCCTTTTCCATCGCCGACCATCGTTATGCTTCGTCGCCTGGGTTCTTTACTTCCGTTCGCTTCTTTGTGTGCACCGAACCTCGCAAGAACGAAACGAACGTACCGCGCTGTACCGAACTTACCTTAAGAAGTTACTATTTTTGCCATTCGGCAACCCAACCCGGCCCGCTCGAAGCGTAAGAACCGTCGCTGTTTCCGGTCACCCGGTCGGAAGGTATCAATAAATATGAGCTAGTAGTGTGTATACACTCGCTTCCACTTGGCAAAATAATAAGCAGCCCCGAAGGAATAAATATTTAAAATTAATTCCACTCGAACGTCAATAAATAAATTTGCATGCATCCGTCCCCGGAGCCCGTCGAGCTCGTGGCCGATGCACCGGATTCTCGGCAGCGAATCATAACTTTACTCTTGCCACTTTCCGAAAGGGAGGGATTTTTTTGTGACTGTGCTATGTATATCTTCTTGCGTTGCTGAGGACACGCTGCGGGAGTTTTACTTTTTTGCAGCCCCGAAGCAAGAAGCTGCTGCTCGATCGAGCGGATAGAAATTGCATTATTCGAACCTCGAGTGTCTGCGAAAATGTACAGTGCACTTCGGACCTTTGCGGTACTCGCCGGTTGCAGGTGGAAATGAACAGAAAAAAAGCTCCAAACACAACCTCAAACTGCACTTCCCGGACGACCTGGTCGACTGCATCATAATTTCGCTCTAAAATGTGCGGACGGTTAGCATAAGCTTGGGATGTTGCTTTTTCATACGGTGCACCGCCACGTTCGGCACTATGTTTCATTGCTAGAGTGTGGCGACGTTTAACTTTCCTACCCGTGGCGGAAATGGCCGTGCAGGGATGTACATTTAACGTGAAGTTTGATTTAGAAAGCCGTCCAGGGCACAATTCATTCGGTAAAAATAGCGATACGGTAGAAGGTTCTTTTGTTCGTTTTTTTCCTCCATATTCAGCTATACGCTGGTATGAGTTATATCTTAATCAATAGAGTGGCCTCTATACGTATCAAATTCACACAAAATGTATTTTATACAAAAATTTGGGCTGAATTTTTAATTCGAGCAATTTAATTTCTGCAGAGTTTTTATAGGGTTTCACAAAACATTATTTTTTAATTGAATAATACAAATACTTTTAGCTTATTTTGTTTGATTCTTTTGTGTTTAATTATTGTTTAGTTTCGCCTTTTTTCATCAAATTTTCATTCTAAAGGTATTTGCTTCACAAGGAAGAAAAAATGAAGCACGCCCATAGCTGGAAATACTACATGTACTATAATTTGCATACCTTCAAGCGCTTAAAATGGAAGCCAAATGTATGAAACATTTAAGCTAACACTAAATGGCCCAAATTTTTGAGTAAGATCATATTTAGAGATACTTCAAAGAAAGTTTATTTTCCTAACGCTATTCATTCTAGGGTTTGTCACTGAAAATACCTCTAACAGGCTCCTATTTCCCATTCGACTCACATTTCAGTACTGACGGAGTAATGTAATCTCTCTCCGAAATGGCGAGTGCGCGTGTCGATTTATTTCGTTAATTTAGGTTCGGTGAGCCGATCGTAAAATAACATTTTCATCCACCATTAAGAAGTCCACCGTTGTGAGCGAGAACGGTTGATCCCGCGTGCAAAAATCTCTAATTCCACCACTAAGCCACAGCGGACCAGTGTGCGCTCGGGTGTCCTTTAGCGAGGGGTTTCGGTTTATAGGGGCGGTTGTAAAAAAAAACAACAACGTTACTTCCACACCCAGTCTGATGCTGAATGTTGGCGATTTATTCGCGATAACTGTAACGAGGGTTAAACGCTGTTGTATCCCGCAGGCACCAAGCCCGTAGCGTGTCGCTCTACAGCGACCGGACAGAACCGACCGATTGACACCGTATCCGGTGCTCGAGCAATATTTCACTCATTAAACGACGAATCTCATTTCAAAATTTGCATACGAAGCGAGGCGCTAGGCCAGTGGTCCTGTGTCCGACCATCCTTTCATAAAGCTGAGCAGCATGGTGGGAAATTGTTCATGCATTTAATTCATTCGCTGGTCAAGTTTGGGTTGATGATGGAAAGAGGAGTAGCTGGGCCAGTGGCCCGGGAGTGGACACAACTACGGAGCGTCAGGATGTGATACAATAAATTATCCATAAATGGACGCATTGTGAAATGTATTGTAAAATTGTTTCTTCCACCATTTCAAACATTCGAGCAGCTTGCTGATGCAAACTGGCTTTAGTTGGTGACCGAGCGGTACCGCGTAGCTGTAGGTAGCAGTATGGTGCCAATAGTATGGAATGGGTTTTCCACCAATGGACTACCGTCCCATACGACTCCAGATTGTCCTCGTTCCAAGCTAGAACTCATCCAGCTGTGAATCTCATTCCTCTTTCAAAAAACCTCCCAATAGAGACCATTTGCTTCTACACAAACCTGACCCTGTTTTTACCACCAAAACAAACAAGCAAAAATAAACATTCCCTCTCATGGTGTGATGTTTCAAATCTTATGAGAAACTCGCACCAAATCCAACGACAATCCAACGTTAAGAGTCTCACTTTACACATTTGCATTTCCAGCGCCAGCCAAAAGGACGTTTTTGTTGGTTTGGACTGTCGCGGACTTAATGAACCTAGCAGCTTCTTTAGCCATCACGAGCTGATCTGGTCCCGCATTCGAAAGTCACACGGTCGCAAATTAGAATTTTGAAACCAAATGGACCTCGTCACCGTGCAGCAACAGCAGCACCGTTTGCTTCAGTGCACCGGAAAATCCGCATCTTGAAGATCGTTTATTTCGACGCTGAATTGACTCGCTGCTGAAACGAATGCTGCTAATTCCACGCGACTATCGCATGTGCGCGTAGTAAAGTTAATAAAAACCGTTCCGTTTTCGGTTGGGTTTGCTTGCATAACTGTGGCTGTCTGAATTAATGAGGGCAATACTACGGTGTCGTTTTGTTGGTCAGTGGAATGTAAACAATTGGCTTAAAGTATTGAGTGGAGGGAAACATTTACAGCTTCGATGCACAACACACAAATTGAATGACAAAAGAGATATCCTGTGTGAGATGCAAGAAGCTGATTAAAATAAAGGTTTCTGTTTAAGATTTCCCTCTCTTTTTATGATCCAAGTGTCAAATACTGGATCTGAGGTCCAATAGAACTATTTGAATGCGCCTGGTAAGTATGCAATTTTATACTTGTACGATATACTAAAGAAACAGGCAAACTTTCAATAATCACAAATTTTACTACAGCAATCAATTTTCCGCTTCAATCCGATTTTTTCTTCACCGTCGTTGCATGTTACTATTAAATTGTATTATCTGATTTACTTGCAGTATATGAGGGCAATGTTTAGTTTTATCCAGAAATAAATTAATAACTATAAATTAACAAAGCAACATTTAAAATTACTATACATTTCGTTTCGAGGAAGTAAATTTTCTGAACATAAATTAAGACTTTGCTAAATATACCAAAAAATATTATTAATGTTCAGTCTTAAACGTATACCCCTGCTAGTTTTTTTTAGGTTTTAGTAAATATTTGATTATAAATTTGATTCATAATTTCAGTTCAAATTAATTTATCCTTTATGCAACATTTTTTTGTTCTAACTATACAATACCAAGAGGATTTATTCAACTGCACTACTAAAAATAATACTTTTGAATAAATCATTCATTATTTTTGTTTATTCTTTCAAGTAAGCTATATTTGTAAGTCAGCAAATAATAAAAATGTGACAGCATGTTGGATAAAACGATCTATTCTCATAAAAAACACCTTTGTGTAGCACACTCAGAAACAGCACGCTGGCAAATAATTATCCACCCTTGCTGCCGATTGCCAAAATCCATCCCTACGCCCTCCCAGTTCTGAGCGAGATAGCAATCAACATTTTGTTAATGTAATCACCGAGGGGGTTTCATCTGTTTCAGCGAGTGGAGCACCGAAGCTTAAAAACATAATAAGCCGATCCGATTACAAATGGGTAAAACACGGCAGCTCGCATTGTTCGAACGGGAGCTTTTTACGGCCAAAAGGCCGTCGGGGGAGAAAATGCTTTTACATCGGTGTTGCGCATTCTGATTATGATTTTCAAGCTCCAACACGCCTTTCTCACACCGGAATCACATTCCTTCCCCCCCCCCCTCCCCGAAAAACCCCCCGGACACAATAAAAGGTTACCCGATCGGGGGTTTGCGAAACATCTCAATTCGGGTTTCCGAAACCAGTGGAGTAAGGAACCGTGAAAGGTTAGAGTAAAGCAAATATAAATATGAAACACTACTAATCCAGGCGTTAGTTGGAACAGAAACATTTATCAGTGCTGTTTGAACGATTTACCGGGAAAGTGGTGGGAAAAACGGGGAATGGAAGGACATTTTAAACTCCTAGTAATAATAACATTTGCCAATGTCTTGCTGCTCGTCGAGACGATATTTTTCTCTATCGCTCTCTCGCTTCCTATCTTCTACAATATTTTCCATTTCACAGGAAGCCAAAGTGCTGTGGGACGAAAACCATCAGGTTTGGTTTGAATCTAGTGAATCAGCAAAAACCAAAGCAACCGGATTAAGCTTGAGCAGATTTCCATTGGTAAAGCTTTCCACACCCCACCGACCGGTAGAACGTAGAAGAGGTGAAAGAAAATCTCTCTTCGCTACGAAAGAAAACCTTCCACACCACTTCTGCCACGTCCAGAGCAGGGGTAGCGATTTTCAATTAACGTTGGCTACACTTTCTGCTGATCTGTTGCATTAATTTCTTGTTTATGCCCAACGATTAAATGCAAAGTCCTGTTACTGTTTCCGTTTGCCTTTGCGCACAATTTGTTCCTAATCCTGCTACCGTCTTTCCTTTACCCTGGAAGCTGAGGGTTTTTTCCATCTCTCTCTCTCTCTCGCTCTCTTTCTTTTTTTCATTTTTTGCATCATTTGCCGTTTGTGCTTGGTTCGTTGCAAACTCCGAAAACTAAACCCCAAACCAAAGAGGGGGAGCTCAAACGCGCCATCAAGGGAGAAACGGCAAGCTCTTATTATTGCACCATGATTGTGGTATTTAGCGATAAGGACGTCTGCTTTCGCCGGGATTCAGTCCTTGCCCCGGCGCCTTTCCAACACTGCCTCGCAAAGCTTCGCCACCACCCTCGCAAAGCGTAAGCGAGTAAATGACAGCGCCAAAGCCAGCATTAAAACCTTGCCTCCGAAAAACCACCGAATGGTGGCTCATCGTCTTAGTTAGTGGAGGGAAATTGCTGTTTTTGAAGTGTTGCGACTGCATCGCAGCCCGTACACTAAAACCTCAATGCTATCCAAACCGACGGATTAGGGAGAGAACGAGAGATTTTTGCAAGCCAGAACTATTGGTCGTGTCTTTGTGCCGGTGGGAAATGAAAGAAACTAGTAATGCTATCCAATTTCACCAGCACCAGCACTAATTATGCGCTCCATTTCACACACACTGGCGTGGCCTTTAATTCGTGTCTGTATCATTCCGCATCGTAGCATCAGCAGCTATCACACATGGCGATGATGATTGCTGTTGAAGTGTTGATTTTTCCAACCATTTTCGAAGGATTTTCCACCGATTAACGGATTCCTATCTCGTACTGTGCGTACTGTGTCTTGGTGTGGTGTCAAAACCGCCACCATACGATGGAATACCGGGAATCCCGACATGGCCAATTCATCCCATCCACACCTGATGATCGATCGGTGATGAAAAGAACTCAAATGTGCCAATGGCAGATGCCCGCTTTTTCACACACACACACACACACACACATCCACTTCACATCCGGCCGAAATGAGCCGGCAAATGGTCGATTTATTCTAAAATCAGCAGTTTGGACGAACCAAAAAGCCCACTTAAACGATCAACGACTCTCACGCACCCACCCAGACACAGCAAGGCACAAATCCACCAAATGGGAAAGCATCCAAAGTGACCGTGCTTATAAATTGCACCACTTACTTCTAATGGAAGAGAAAATTTTCCTTTTCCTTCACATCCGAACTTATTTATCATCCTAGCAGGACACTTCCGTTACGCCGAATGAAAATTCATTGAATGAATAAGAGCATCTTGGGGGGAGAAGAAAACAAGCCGAGGCCTGTCTCACCATCATCCAGCTTCACATGGATAAGACGTTCGCTTCACACCCTCAAAAAAGGCACTACCATTTTATAACCGACCCATCCCCGACTCACCACCTCCACCTCCAAGGACGATCCCTTCGTTTATCGTCTTCCGACACCGACCGGGCCAGGGAGTGCCGAAAGTGCGAAGAAAACCGTTTCGTTTAAGCTTTTCGATTTCGATAACTGCAGTGAAATTATTTATCTCCTTTCAGACACATAAATTTCCATTAGCCAGAAATAATCATTTATCTTCGGGTCTGGTTCCCTCACGCTTTCCGCTCACGCAGAATGCCGACTGCGGGTGCGTAGGGAAAAGCAAACGCAACGCAAAACTACGTTACTTTGGCGCAGCGGGAAGATAAGCAAGCGACATCCGCTCGCCACAGGTTGTCCGGGGAAAGTTTTGATAAACTCGCTCTCACACACACACACACACTTAGACAGCCGGTAATGATATTCCGTTGTGTGCCGAAAAGTATGTTTAGTTCTTGTTGTTGTTGTTGTGTTTGGAGACGAGTTAGGAACAAGTACGATTGAAATACTTGTTCGGGTTCCGGATGGCTTTTGATGAGTTGCGTTGTAGCGAAGAGTTTTATTCAAGTTTTCTGGCGAGGAAATGGAAACAATGTTTACGCATGTGTTCAAGATACAAGTTTCCATCTTCCAGGAGTTCCTGGACAATTTCGGTACGTTTACGATTGGGAACTAAATTCATGGTGGTAAGAAAAGTGTTCTTTCTTGGGCTTAAAGTCCATACAAATTGTATTGATCCAGGATATAAACAGAAAGAACTTCTTTATTTGTGCTAAAGGTTTTATTTAAAACAAATGAAATCAAAAGATTTGTGACTCATTAACAAACTTTACTGTTAGCGCCTTGAAGGCATGCAATTTGGAATAAATGAAAGCAATACAGTACAATGATAATGCTCTGAAAACCGCTAATAGTATAAGTGTACAAAAAGGATTATATGTTAGAATTTTTTGTAATAAAATTAAAACATAGGTTGTTCTACTGTGTCACACGTAACTTCTTTGTTCAGAGCTACAAACAAATACTTTTGAAGGAAACCATACATACACCCATTTTTTATAGACGAGGTCTTACTCAGATTGATAAGATAAAGCTATCGAAGAATGTTTCATCAAGCAAAAAGGAGAAGGATCAAACTTAGACGAGATAAAGAACGCCTCAAGTATGTTACTGCGGTCTTCAAATATTCCAGAACAGCTTATAAATAATCCAAAAATGTCTAGTAATGTGAACATTAAGACTTCAAAGTCTCGTGAAGCATTCAAATGTCTTTACGCTAAAGGAAGGATGAGACTTGTGGTTCAAACTTCAAATTTCTTGGAAATGCTCATGTTTTGACTAAGATAATGCAACGCTGAAAAACTCCTTCTTCAGCTGAAACAATCTTGATGACCTGAACCCACCTTCAATAGTTTATGACAGATCCTATCAATCCGACCCACTTGACCCTACACGAACTTCAAAACTCAGACTTTAGCAAACTCAAAAAATATCATCTAGATGTTGCCCATTTCACATTCATTATTAATGTAAGCAATCTGTTGTACTTCTTTTGGGCACTCCATTCGATTAACGTATCTCTGTATTCTATCGAAGCACAATGCAATTGGTAGTCGGTTGCAGATTTCTCAAGACATTAATTAATTTGCCGTCTGTCAAGACTCTCACCGAGAATTGCATCAGAGACATTGGTAGAACAGCACTTCATTCTAATTCCGTAACCAGTGGCAAAAACTGTTGCAACTGAAGATGATACTAATTTACGCAGTACTAGGCATGGCATGCATTCATGGCATCGTAACGACGATGCATTCAGCCAGATTCGAAAAGTAATAATTATACATTCCACTGGAGTGGAAAATCACTTGTCATATCTTTCAAAACAGCTTAATTGTTCTGAATATTCATTAATCCTCCGTGTGCACTGCTGTGGCGGAAGGCATAGTGAGCGTAACCGGATTCTGGCACTAGCAATGTAATGTCACAAACGATCACCCGAAAGCGAAGCATCGGAAATGCAACGAACCGATACCAGGAGTGGGTCAAGCAGAAGGAACTGCATACGGCAGCTGGTAACGGTGAAATGTTGCATACGCACTTAATGATAGTACGCTGGCCCTGGTTACTGTCCAAGCACCGGGTCCTTCAAGTTGTGAATTCAATTTGGCGTAATGTTTTTAAAGCAACACACGGACACCAACGTGGAGCTTCCATTCCATCACCAATAATCCTTGCACAAGAGTGTACACACTCTGTCCTTCATCGAAAAACCGAGTTGGAGGAGGGCGATTCCGGTTGGATGCGTTGCAGTCAGCTACGATGCCGTTGCCAACGGAACCCGAACGGACTGGTTCACAATCTTGACAGCAGCAGAATTTACAGTCCCCAGCGCAACTGCCCGGACGGGATGTGGTCCGTAACCGTTCTCATAATCTTAAATCATGTGCTTCGTTTGACCCGAGGTCCCGCTCCGTTTGGACTGATTAGGCACACGGGGGGCATGGGGTTGGATACCGACCATCCTTCACTACACACACACACGCAGATACACCGAGTATAGTTCCCCCAAGCATGGTGGACGAGATGATGATACCCGGGTCTAATCTGCAACCCGCCGAACGCACACCGTATCGCCGTGGCAACTGGACGATACTGGGGAATCCCGAGATCATTGCTATTTTGGAGCAGGATTAGTAGATGCATCCCGTCCCGAATGCATCCAAATGGGATCGGTGCAGTTGCTTCAATGTTTATGAATGATTCCATACCATATACCGGTGGGGCGTGTGGATACGTGTGTGCGCCCAGAACGCATAATGAAGCTAATCTTACTAGATCATTCCAGCTGTCAAGTCTTAGCCATTGGAAGATCTCTCTCTCTCTCTCTCTCTCTCACACACACACACACACACTATTTTTCCCTTTCAATGATTCTCCGAAATGCTTGGTGAATGGAGTAGACAGGATGGGTTAAGTTCATGGTCAACATGCTTCAGCTTTAGTCACATCAAATTGCTCGGAATAATTAAAACGAAATTGATATTGATTTCAGACACCATTCTCTTAATCGCATGGTTCCAACAACAATGAAGTTTCGTTAAGGTCCAAACAATCTTGCAACAAAAAGTAACACAGCACCAAACAAAACAAAACAAAAAGTGTCAAAAGATCCACTATACAGTAAGTGAGAGGGAAGATTGCGGTTAGGCTACTTCTGTCTGTCTGTCAATCGGGGTTTTAAAAGACCGATTACGATCCGTATGTTGAGCGACAAAAAGGATTTCAATTCCCGGCACAAAGTACACATCGAATCTACTATTTTTTCTTTTTCTCTCGCTCTGTCTCTCTCTCTCTCCACCATCAACCGTTTCGTTCGTTTGTTTGAACCAGCAGGTCTGGTATTTTTTTCGTGCCTCGTCGTGCCGGCCACATCCCTATACGCTGTTTCAATCGGTTGAAGGATAATTCAATAAAATTTTATTTGACATTTTCTCGTGCACTGTCGCGCCATCTCCACCCGGTTCCGGTTCGCTTATCGCATCTTTACGAGCTGCAGTTTTCCTACGCTGCGTTTTAGATACTGGCAAAACGGAGTAGGATCGATTTGTTAGCATTTTGTCATTTTGTCGTGCTTCGTTATGCTGCTTTCTTAAATCTTTTACTTTATGTTGAACCGTACGAAGCGTTTTATTTGTTTCATCAATGTGAATGTGTGTGTTTTTGTTCTTTCTCGTTTTCCAACATTGCACATAAACGCATTCAGCAAAACAAACGGGCAACGCTTTTGTTTAAAGCTGCTTCTGGTTTACTTTTTGGAAGAAAAGTACGAATTTTTTTAATGTTGTTTCAATTTATTTCTCTTTAGTTCCATAACGTCACCTTTTCAACGAATTTATTCCTTTATTGGGACCTATGATACAATAAATTAGAAAA
>KI423040.1:24199-39230 GCA_000473375.1 Anopheles culicifacies | reverse complement strand
CGCAAATGAAGTGAATGTTATGCAAGAAATCAATCTGGGAGGATGATAACAATGGCAGAAGCTGTACTTTGGTTTTACCGGCCGGGTTTTGCGATCGCGTTTATGACGAGGGCGTACACTGATGGGAAGGTGTTATACATTTCTTATCGTACGATCGCCGGTCCGAATGGGGAGGAGGCTCTTTTGAACAACGTTTAACGTGTAAAGTGCCCAAAGCTGAGATATGCATTCATTGCATCAGTGATCCTCGATGATCGCCACGTGAGGTCTAGAGTATCGGGATCTCGCGTAGTTACGTAGGCGAGTTAACGAGCAATTATCTTTATGTAATATCATTCGGCAAGAAAAACTAACGAACTCCAAGAGACATTCTTGCAATGAAGTTTGTTAAGGTGATCTTTGCGATATATCTGTTGAACAGGTGGAATACAGAGTGGAGTTGAACGAGAGCGAACATGCAGATGAGGAACACAGAACCTTATTAATAACTCTAAGGCGAGATCTTCAAGGGAGTTGGAGAAACGAGGAAATCAATGAAGGATGAATACGCTTGAGAGCGACGAACTTCAAGAGATTCTAGAGGTGGAGTCTTTCAACACGCAGGACTATAAAGGCCAGACGATGAAGACATCTTGACATACAGATCGGACGAGAGCATAATATAAAGTTCTGCAAAATCAGGGACTCGGCGACGAATTCGACCAAATCACTCTAAGCCTTTAGTAGCTATCAGATCTAAGTAATGAGATAAGGTGAGCTATTAATCCCTTGAAATTCTTCCTTCTTTGAACTTCGCACACCACCTTAATGCTTCATGGAATTCACACTGTATGACCTTCATTTCAATCCTCCGGTGCACCGGAAAGGAAATCCTCCCTTTGTTCCTTGTCTGACAGAATGACTTCGTAACATCCTCATTAAAATTAATGCGTCGCGTCATACTGGCAGCGTTTGCCTTACCGCAATATTGAAACCGGTTCTACATTGTACGGTGCAGTCTTGTTACGATTCTAATGCTATCAGCAATTCTCCGGCTACTTACCGGCTTCTAGCTAGATCCGATAGCACAAACAGGTTTCTTGATTTCATCATTCAACGCGGACCATATCTTCCAACAACTCCCTTCCTGCCCAACGGACAACCTGTTAACCCCTTTTTCAGGCTCGGTTGTTCAACTTTTACTTTTCCGCCCACGATCGTCCACAATGCCAAAAACCAAGGTGGAAGAGCGTGGTGTTTGTGTGTTGGACATCACATGTGACGAGGTCGTCACAACCGTACACAGAGACACGGTGCGTGTACGGTTCTTCACCTCTTAAATGTCAATCTTTGCATCTTTTGCGATCTTGTACTCGAACGCTGTCGATCAAAAGCTCATAATCGAACGATCATTTATTGGTGTCTCTTCTCCTTTTCGTTGCTGTCTTTGCTTTTCTATTCGTGATGTAATGGTTGGGGTAATGGGTGTCACCCTTTGTTACAACGATCGGAGAACTGTTTGTAATTTTTGTTAAAGAAATGTTAGTGATAATTTTATTCAATTGATCCAAAAAGAATGAAAAATCAATTAGAAAAATAGAAATATTAGGAAAAACCATAATAAATAAAATAATAACATACAATTCTTAAACAAAAAGAAAAAAAAAACAATGAAAAAGGAATTTAAGAAGTACTAAAATGGACGGGGTGAACTGGTTTGTTCTCCCCAAACGTCGAAAATTTTTCGGTTTTCGGGTGAGGAATTCAGCACAAAAAAACCAAAACAAAACACACAACCAAACATGCTGGTAAACCATTTTTGCTTACCCGCCATCAGCCGTTACCGCTGCCGGTGCCGGTGACTCCTTCAACGGGCGATCTCCACCATTCGGCACTGACATTTCCACCATTTGCGCTGTTTGGTTGTATATGTGTGCCGCGGGAGGGATGATGCTTTTCTTTTGTTTTAAACGATCGTTTGCTTCGGTTTTTTCTTCTGCTTCGCACACGATGCACCCTTCACCTTTTTACCACCGTGTGCTGTGGTGGTTGGGTTGCAGCGGGAAAAGCCGGCACTAAAGGTATGGTACCGTCGTTTCGGTATGGTGAATCCTATTTTTACTAAAAACACACAGCAATCGGCACACAAAATCACGTAATCGGGGGAATTGGGAAGATCCACAACGATGCACTGTTAGCAGCACCGAAAGTACCGAAAACCCGCCGGTTTATTTTGCCGGTTTGCTCCCTTGGGCCTCACAGCCAAACGCAGATGAAGCATAGGACTTCTTTACTTCTTTAATGTTTTGTTTTCTTGAAATTCGAAACATTCACAAAATAACGACACAGAGCGGCACTCAAACAGAAATACACTTGATGCGACTTTTGAAAGCTGGCCAAACACGGCCACGTGTAATTCCTCTTTTGCTGAAACCTGTGTGACCTTCAAACTTCCAAAGGATTTCTCAGATAAATCTTGTCCATTCCACTTCCCAACGTTCCCTTAGCAATGCCAAACGCTCGGCCAACTTGTTTACTTTGCGTGCTTTGATCGGCCTTTTTTTGTGTTTCTGCTTCACCCTTTAATTCGTTTTGTTTTTGTTTCATTCCTTCACTTCCTCGTTACTACTACTACGGCTGGTCAAATGACGCCAAGCGCCCCGAACGCACACAGTACGCTTGTTGACCCCCCTGTACGCACGTACGTAGCAAGATCACGGTTTCGCGCAGCAGCCTTCCATTGCGGAAGCTCTCAAACGACTGTGCCGAATGCGTGGAGATCGCGCACTCGACTTTACGACTTGCACGATCACAATTCACTCTCTTCCACTCTCTCGCGTTCTCTCGCGCGTGGTTGAGTGAGCACGCCGGTGCAGGTGCAAACCGCCATGAAACAAGTCAATTTTAAGGCAATTTTAAGTGTTTATAAGAAATTCACATACGGAATAATGTTTAGTGAATTTTAATTTACCTTTTGTAATATACTTCATGTCTCTTTAAGAAAAAATCTCATGTTTGAGTATTGCTAATATTTAAATTGAATGCCAATTATTAAATGTTAATTAGTCATTTTAATTTACAAGTCTTAAATTATTTAAACTTAAGAAATAATGAGAACATTTCAAAATAATTTACAAAAAGATAGCATAAAATAAACAAATGCGAGTAGAGAAGCAAATGTTAAAAGGGAAACAGAAAGAGAGAAATAGAAGGAGCAAAAAAAAACGTTTATAGCTCTCATAATAGCTTAAGTAATGCATAATTGAGAGGGATTTCCCCTTGCATTGGTTTTTTATGTGGAATTTGATTGCTCGGTGTCTTTCTAATGACGTGATCATACGTGAGAAATTCCAGCCCATCTGGACGATCACGCCAACAGCAGAATCTCCTCAACCACTACGTACAAAACAATGCTAACGGTATCTTATTGTATTATTCACCATGACGTCACCAACGCTTTGGAGACTTTCTCATGTCTCATTATGTACAGCTTACGTTGCAGTGACCTTAGAGACCTAGGCGCTAGACCTAGCTCTATACACGTTTTTATGATCTATTTCTTCTCGTCAATAATAGGAATAAGAAATAGATAAGTACAAAGAGTTTTATATGAACAATAAATGGTTTATTCACATGAATTTGTCCGTCTGCTCCATTAAGTCATCATCGCCAACCATATCGTAGTATTGACCAAACGATTTCTCCATGTACATACAACAGCGCTACCGATTAAACGGAGAGTTATATTTTCATTCTTCTTCATGACTATTACACATCAACATATTAGAAATACGATTTACAGCCCCTCTTTCGTCATCATCTCATCGTCGGGGCCATATTCCACAAGTTCATAGTTATTGGCCCATTTTTTGCTTCAATTTTTTTATGAAATCTTTGGCCTGTTTGTCACCCTGCCGAAATTCGAGCGCACGTAGACAGTCGATATCTGTGGAAAGAGGACGGATTTTTAGACTGCATCATGCGATCGTTTCTCCCTTTTACTTACCCATTCTCTGTGGTCGCGTAAGAACGAGGTGCTTCTGTTCGATTTTGCCCGCATCGCCCGAAATGTCCGCTATTTCCTTAAAGCTAAGATAACATTCGGCCAGATATTGGTTGGACATGCCGAACAGGTCCTTGTCCTTGATGCTGAACATGATCAAGGCGTTCTTAATGGAACGCTGCTCGGGCGTAAAGGTTCTGTAAGATGATAAATATCAAATATAGACATGCTTTCTTCCATGCGACTCCTTCCCAGGGGTCTTCCGCACAAACTTACATCACAAACTTCTCGTCGAACAGTGGAAACAACGTTTTGCTCTGGCACTGTGTTTTCGGTTTGGCAACCCCAACGAACCGCTCCTCGGGCAGGAAGTGAACGCGCACGAACGGATCACAGGAACCGTTACCGTCCATCGGCTTCAGATTGCGCGCGTTCACAATCTCCAGCTCGAGGACGTTCTCCTTGAAGAAACACTGAACCGTCAGCATGCCGTAGCCGGTCGTTGATGCATCGGCCCGGTTCTGCTCCTCTAGCCTATCTAAGTAATACTGGTGGATGAGATCGGTCGTTTCGTACCCGTGCAGCTGCAGCAAGCGTTCGATGTGGGCAAGCGCCTCCTTGTCAGCAGCTGTTTCCGACTCTCGGTTTTCCGCCGTCTTAAAGTTCTGCACCATTACTTTCAACGTATCGCTAAGGTTAGCAAAGAACGCTGGTGGACGTCGTTTCTGTGTGGAGGAAAAACATTAGATCAAAACATTAATAAAAAAAACACCCAAAGCATCCAATCGCTCCCTCTACTACGTACGTCCAAATTGCTCTGGATGAGGTCATACAACAGCGTCGTTAGTTCGGCCCAGATCGCATCAAGCACGCGCTCGAAGTTGATCTCATTCAGCTCTGCGTTCAGCACGCTGAGCGATTCCTCCATGTACATCATCAATCGATCGAGTGAGTTTGAGTCTTGGTGATACAGTTCCGCACCCTCGACCAAGAATCGACGCATAGCGGGTGCCATTTTGCGTGCCAGCTTCTCCACCAAATCGAGAATTTTATTCTTCTCCGTATCGATCGCGTTGTCCAGCACGGCTCGCAGCGTTTCCTTGCAACGATCCGCCTCGATGCTACTCTGGACATCACCCAACTTGGACAGTATGTCATCCACACCAAGCTCCGTCGCGAACGGCTTCAAGCTCTGGCGGATGTAATCGATATTGTTGATAGCAAGGCACCACTCGGTCGTAACCTCAAACTTTTTCTCGTACACGGTCTCCACCACGCCCAGATTTTCGACACGCGCCGACATACGATCAGCGTAGAACACACAGCACCGACAGATATCCTGTGAGCGGGAATAACGCAAGTATGAGCACTATTGAACGTTTGAAACAAGACACAACACTTACATCAACGATCTTCGCCACAAAAATGTACGCTCCCTCCACGTCTGGCCAGGCTAGCTGTTGCCAGAAGATTTTGATCTGATAGAAGATGGCCAGGGTATCGACGGCTGAGGACGAATACTTCACCGTCTCGTCGACGGGCTGCAGCTTATCCAGCTCGATCGCCTTGTGTATACGCGTCAAAGCCTTGTACACGGCGATATCCAGCCAGTGAGTAACACCGGTTGTAAACCAACGATGGTACTCGTCGATCGCAAAGTTACTCTCGTCCGGGCTGAGGGCAGTTCCGAGCGTGCAGAAACGCTTCAGTACCAGATACAGCTCAAACAGGGTCGTACCCATGTTGATGTCCTCATACTCGATGAACCCACTGTCACCACCGCGATGAGATGCCGTCTCTGGTAGATCGATACGTTTTAGCTTCCGGCAGATATCTTCTACCGTCGGCTTTATTAATTCTGCCAACTTCAACTCGTACGTAATGTATAGCTCCTTTGTGTATGGAAAATGCATAATTCTGAAATAGGATGAAACATACGTTAAATGGAATCTCTGAACTCTCTAAACATTCCCCATGACTTACTGTTGAAATGTTTTATCGAAGTACTCGATGGACTTTTGAATGTCCGACCGGACCAGCTGGATGATTTTGATCAAATTCTGTAGACGATCCTCATCGGTACCGGTTTGTAAAAAGTTTCCTTCCTTAATTCCATTAAACCAATCCTCTGCACCCGACACAACTGCACTGGCAAGTGCCTCACGAATGTCCCAGTTCGGTTCACTATCGTTCGATCGCCGAATCCAGCCATACATCTGCACCGGGAATAGATCCGTACCCTCCGGTGGTTCCAGCAGTGCAATCTTTGCGATGATGTTCAGCACATCGTTCAACGTTTTCACTACCAGCTTATCGCTCGTGTTCTTCTTGCGTATCTTCCGGATGGCAGAGAAGCACGATGGTAGCAACTTCTTCGTTGCCTCCCAGAAGCTCTTTAGCTCTTCCTCCGACACCGCTAGGGTTTGTATTGGACGGATAAGCTTCTCCAGCAGTGTATCGAACAGTACGAATGACAGTGGATGATCCTGGTGGATCGTGGCAAAGACGGACCACTGGATGAATGCTTCCGTCGTCGAGGAGAGTCCACTCTGGGCCGAATGTTGGGTAAGCACTGCCTCACCCTGAATCGTAAACTTGCCCGACCACCAGTACGGAGCCACCTTCGATGATTCCAGCTCGTGCAGCAGCAGTATGCGCAACAGATGCCGATGCTCCTGTGCCGCAACTTGACTGTTTTTCTCCGAGCTAAAGTTCAGTCTTATACGGATCGTGCCCTGACGGCGCAACTTGTTCTTCTTGTCCAGATTGTACCACATCAGCATTCCAGAGGCCGGTATTGACTGTGGATATAACAGTAGAGCGATTAAATGTGCTAGACTTCGAGGCATTCCCGTCGGCATGCTTACCTTCAACGGAATACTGGTACGTCCGATCAGTTCATTATCGTGCTTGCCGGTAGAAGCGGTCTGTGCAATTTCTTTCATCAGCTTTCGCAGTCCCCGGACACCCTTCACCTCGAACAGTTTGTTCATTTTCTCTTTCACCGTTTCAGCTGGATCAAAGTCCCACACTTCCACGATGAGGTTGGCATCGTTTGCATCCTCAGCGATAGGCCTGTTGGGTGAGAACACCGGAAGATGTTGAGAGAACTAATCTGACATGAAGAACAGTAATTATTCTGGCACCAGATTTTCTCCGAATCAATCCACCGGTTTCATTTTGCAATGCCAGTTTTATCTCGCCCTGACCCGGTTTACTGCCAATACGGCCGTAACATATGAGTGAGTAACAGTTGCTCTTTCCATCATTATCACTCTCCCAAGGCCCTTCTCATTACGATCCGCTCATACTTACAGCGAGAAGTGTTCCTCCCACAACGGATTCAGCGTGCCCGCCTTTACAGAGGTGTTGTAACGATGGTTCGGATTGGACGCGATGTACATCGTCACGAACGGATCCGACAGACCGTTCGAGTCCTTCGGTTCCAGATCCTTCGCCTCCACAATCTCCACGTTCAGCCGAATCTCGGGCGCTTCCTTGTTGCGCGCAATCTCCATTATTTCGTTGTGCTTCTCGTCCGACATTTTAAACGCTTCCTGGACGTACGGAAACAGCACGTCCACGTTGAGTTCCTCATCGTCGCAGCCGATGTTGTGGATATTCTCGAACAGAATCTCCTCGTACAGTTCCTCGATCTGGTTGGGAGGGAAATTGAACGTGTGAAATGGATATCGGACGTGCAAAAACATCTAGCTCTAAGAGGTAGAGGACGAAGGCAAGAGCCTAAATCACATTACGGTCATCGAATGGACGATCATGCTGGCCTGATGTTCGATTTCTTCCTTGCGTATGCCACGGAATGGATGGTACGGAAGCCGCCCCGGACGATTAGCCGTTCCCGAGGTCGTACCGTACGGATTCTCGGACGCTCGTCTTGTAGTGGTGCCGTAGTCTCGTTCCTGAGGTCTCGGAACCGTAGGCTTTTCACGTCGATCCAACGAACGGAAGGATTTGGTCAACCTTAATGTACCGAATTTTATGTTGAACTTTTTGTTGCCACTTAGACCACCTCCATTGAGGAGCTTTGGTAGGGAGTAGGTACTCATGACTTGAAGTCTGTCTGCCGGAGCTTCAATCAAAAATGTCCCAGTATTCGAAGAACTTGATTCGAGAACCTTGGCACACACACGGCACAGAGTTTGAAACTAGACGCAAGCGATCGATTACATAAATCTCCAAACTTGTTGACGTCCGCTACAAGTCGCTCAACAGTATGCAGCCATTTTGAAGTACTTAAACATGTTGATCTTCAGCGATCTTTTGGAGTACAAACATTCGACTCATTCTGAATGTAAATCCAACAACTGAAAACACAAAATAACCCACGCACTTTACTGACGTGAAAACTAAAAACCGACACTTTGCACAGCGTTTATGCACACCTTCGTCGTCCGGACGTTTCCGTTTGGTCCGTTCTCTGTCCGTCGTTGACCAAACCGCGTGCCTGGGGACCGCGAAATTTGAGTATTTTATTTTTACCTTCACTCTATTCTATTAGCGCAACACAAGGCGCGAAATGATACGTTCTATTTTCATAACACCCGTTGCAGAACAACGCCGATAATATTGAACCGGGTTTGGGATTATTGCCCTAAACGAGATCCCTAATTCGCGGTGAATCTTTACGTTTCGGTGGAATCACTGCCGTCGTTGTTCGTTAAACACATTAAACTAGTTTCGTGGCGCTTGGTTGGTTACACTATCGATCAAGATACGGGCCCGCAGGATTGGATCCTGTTTACGAATGCACGATCACAACCGTGGCCGAACTAAAGCTAAATTAAATCGTCCACTTCTAACGACGTGCCGACCGATTCGAGCTGAAGGAACGGAAGCAAGTTCACATTTCACCGACCGAATGCAAAAATCCTACTCAAGCGATGGGAAATAAAAAGGAGGACCCATACCCCACGCCCAAGGGTGTGAACAGGATGGAAAATCGTCGTCGGCGAGAAGAAAGAGGAAAACAAAATGGCAAAGAAAGAGATACACGCACCATTTCCGAACGGATGCGATTCGATTCGTCATTGACGAAGATATAAATAAGCCAAGCTGACCTGCGCGGAAAATTACTATCTACCATGCGGCTCCATTGCGTTTACCCTGTTCGACGACAGTCGGTCGGTCGGAAATCCTGCCAACACACGGGTTGATTGGAACATTGGCCCTTGCCAGACCCAGGGTGAGTTATGTTGGAGTAGGTTATGTACAGTCTAAGCTAGTCGATTTAAATATTCCGGTTTTGTCCTGTGCACGAGATGGAAATAGTTTCCCAACCGAACACAAAGCAAAGCTTTAGTGTAAACGATCGATTCTTTCGTTTGCTTTCCAAACAGTTATGGACGATGTTGGATGCAAGGGAGTCGGAATGGTTTATTTATGATGGCCGACGATCATTTGGCACAAGAAGGCAAACAAATATTTACCAAGCAAATAATCGATAAAACTAACCTCATTTTTTGCTATTCGACCACGTGTGAAAACATGATTATAGTTTCAAAGACACTAATTAGCTCATTATTCTTATACGCAGAGCAAAAACAAAAAAACGAGGCGTTTACTATTACCAAATTATTAGTACCGAATCAATCCTCAGCAGTAATAATACACATGTACGTCATCACGCACGAGCAACCTTGGGAAAATATCAAGGTTAATATATGTAGTGCTCATCAGTGCGCCGGGTAGTCATTAACATATGTAACGGCACCGAGAGCACGTGCTCGTATTTATAGCCCTCGGCCGGTCGGGCCCGTAACCTAACCTCACCGTAGCCGAATTGAATGACGAACATTAATTATTATGCTCCCCAATGTCATGGTACACACAGCTCGTCGTCCATTCAATGTCCCGCTGGGTCACCTATGCGGTTTGTTACTTACATTCCAACCGAACACATCCTCGATAAATTCGGCCTGCTTTTCCTGCTGATCTTCCGAGTCACTTTCGTCGAGCAGTGTTTCCGTGCCGCTGTCCTCCGCTTCCATTACCGGTGGCAGCATGGTCGGATCGTTCGATTCCGCTTCCGGTTCGCTCTCGTCCGGGAACGGTTCCAACCGGCCACGCACACTTTCATCGTGCTGAATCGACTTTTGACGCAGGATCGAACCAAACTTCTCGAAGAAACTGCCATCGAGATCTTGAATACTGTAAATAACAAAAGAATGATAAATGGTAAAGTTTTGGAACTCAAATTCCTTCGTCTTATTGATTCTCAATCGGTTGTGCTCTCAACACCAAACAGCTTTTGCGTTCTATTACTCGTTTATTGATTAAACAGCGTCGTTTACATATACAGTTATAACTTACAATGCTAGCTCTGGTAATTTCTTGTCCAAGCAAATGGAAGACGTACAATGGAGTTACTTGTTACGATGTGTGCGCATGTAATGCATTGGAATTGATTGTTTCTTCAAACCTTGACTAGTAGCACCTATCGTGCCTATTAATATCGATGCACCACCTTACTGGAGATTACCATAGCAAAGGTATTTAATGTAGACATATTCATCGATACCGTGACGTGAACCTTCACGTCCGATACCCGACTCCTTGATTCCTCCAAAGGCAGCCTCGGTAGCCGAGATAAGCCCCTCATTGATGCCGATCATACCTGTCTCCAGCTGACGAGCCACCCGGAACACCTGGTTCAGATCGTTTGAGAAGAAATACCCGGCCAATCCACGGCGCGTTCCATTAGCAATGGCAAGTGCTTCGGCTTCCGTTTTGAACCTTACAACCGAAACCACCGGACCAAATACTTCCTCATTGTACAGGAGCATATTGTCGCGCAGATCCGTCACGACCGTCGGTTCGTAATAAAGGGCACCATGTTTGGGCAGAGTTTGACCTCCACACCGTACCGTGGCTCCTTTATCCTTTGCATCCTGCACGAACCGGTCCACCTTAGTAAGCTGCGCCTGATTGATAAGCGGACCAATCTGAATGCCTTCCCGGCTGCCATCGCCTATCGCAAGCTTGCGAATGCGCTCGGTAAGCTTCTCCACAAACTCATCATGCACCTCGTCCTGGATGAGGAAGCGATTCGCGGAAATGCATGTTTGGCCACAGTTCCTGAATTTGGAATTCATGGCCCCGGTAAGCGCTTTCTCCATGTCGGCAGATTTAAACACGATAAACGGTGCATTTCCACCCAGCTCCAGTCCGATACGCTTCACACCCTCGGCACACTGCCGGTACAGCAGCTTACCCACCTCGGTTGATCCGGTAAAGGAAATGGCCGCCACCTTATCGCTACCGCACAGCAGCTGCCCAATTTCGGCTGCATGCGTTCGGCTGCTCGTTATCACGTTGATAACACCTTTCGGGAAACCTGCCTCCTCCGCCAAACGGGCCAGCGCCAGCGCAGTTAGTGGTGTATCTTCGGCCGGTTTAATAACCACCGTACAGCCCGCCGCAATAGCAGCGGCCGCCTTGCGCGTAATCATTGCATGCGGAAAGTTCCAGGGCGTTATCAGTCCCGCCACACCGACCGGATTGCGCGTCATCATTATCTGACGGTTCGCTACGGGCGATGGGACAATTTCACCGTAGATGCGGCGGGCCTCCTCGGCGAACCATTCAACGAACGAGTTACCGTACGTAACCTCACCCAGCGATTCCACCAACGGTTTGCCCGATTCTGCCGTCATAATGCTGGCAATCTCTTGCCGATTCTTCTCCATCAGCGCGTGCCAGTTCTAGAAAGGGGGAACAATCGTGTAACACTCGTGAAGTAAACTCTCGACCAGAGCGCAGCAGCATGCGCTTAATTGAAGTTAATGCTCTTCAATTGATTGCTTACCTTCAGCAGTGCCGCCCTCTCCTTGGCTGTACTATTCTGCCAGCTTGGCTCGTAGAAAGCATTGTAGGCCGCATCGATCGCCAGTTGCACGTCCTCCCGGTTCATATCCGGCACGGCACCCAAAACTTGACCGTTGGCGGGATTCTGCACGTCGAACGTGGTTCCCGAGCGAGCCCCAACCCATCGTCCATCTACAAACGCTTGGCTCTGCTTCAAGGAATTGCTGTGCATGGCTCTTGTTACTGAAGGCGTTACCGCACTCAAACCGAAACGAAATCCGTGACCGTACCACTTGCTGGCGGAGCGCAGGATCAACACTGAACGAATCATTTTCACAACCAACACGACGACGACTCGGCAGATGGTTTCGCGGTGCGTTATCTAATGTATTTACTTTTTTGGCGACCGATAAGGCGAACAATGTAAGCCAATATTAACTTTTTGATTGATTAGAAGCACGAATCGGACGAGCCGAATATTGCTTCCGAGATTCTTCTCGACTGTGCCTCCCTGCACACAATCATTCGGTCCGACGAACAACCAAAACAATCAGCTGCAGAGCGGACAGAATTGACAGTTACCCATATCTGTTTAGATGGTGAGTTTAGACGGTAGAGTTGAAAAGTTGTTTCGAACGTAATTCAAACTAAATTCCGTTGGATTCGTGTATGCTTGTGACTCAATTTTGGAACGGAAATGAACAAAGCTAAAATTGTACGTTCTTCATTGTTTAACAGTTATAATGAGGCATTTGGAAGAAGATGGCTTATAGCAGGATGTGCTGATATTAACGATTAACCATTTCTGCGAGCTGTTCTATTATTACAAAGGGTCAGCTCTGCCGGCCGGTCGTAGTTAGCAAGCAAGCAAGCAAATGAATTGGCAAAGAGACAACAAAATAAAAAGTCATATTTCAAATCGGTAATAACGTCCAATTACCCCAAATGAGGGTTCTAATGGAAAAGCGTGGACATGAGATCTTTTAGCAAGATAAAATGAGCTCTGTTACGATAGCAGATATGGTAGAGGGGTGTTGTCCAGCATTCACGATATCTACTCAACAGTGCACCTTAGTAGTAGCGAACCGCATGTATGATACAACCACACACGTCACAGTAACTTTACGTACGAAGTGTATCACGTTATCATCTGATCTCGACGATGAACTTGAGGTTGTACGGTTGCGAAACAGTTGAAACAATTATTCCGTGGTGATCGTTGCACCCGTGATCGTATTACGGAAATGATCAATTTGCTTGCTATTTTTCTTCTTTCTTGAGGTTCTATCAAAGTATATGAGTTTGTACTTTCGAATATAAAATTAAAACGGTTATCGTCATGAATCATAACATTGCACTGCGCATGTCGCTATGCACCGAAATATTGTCCGAACTCTCACCCAACCGAGATGGTTCGGGTTCGGTCGAATACCAAACGAGGTCTATCACAACTTTTGTGATGTTTTGAGTAAATTGAACACTTATTTAAACAACACTGTAAATTTGATTTGATCGCCAACTTCAACGGATGCGTCTCACAATCTTTAACGGATTTAAAACGCTTTCACAAAAAAAGTTGAAATGATTTTTAATTTGCACTCAATGCATTTTGGTGAAATCACACTACGAAGCTAATTAAAGAACGCGTCGCAAATATAGTTAACACCTTTATCCACCTCACCGATACGTACATGGACTGATGCTCCGTTGGAGGTTTTTGCTTTTGCTCCTGAATCTTGTCGTAGAACCCTTTCCACATTGCTTCCTCGTCCATCTTGCTGCTGCCAAGAATCGATGCACACTGAGTACACTTCGGTCTGGAATTCGAGGGGCACGAGAGAAACACTAGCGAATGTCTGTCCCGCGTCGGTTATATGACGTGTTCTTGCACAAACGCACCACAGTTCTTACCCAGTGGCACTAGTATTTTGTTTACGATCTGTTTAGAACAACAAAGATTAGAGCACTAGGAACATTGGTGGGAATGGTTTCACTTCCCTCTTTTAACATTGCCGACAATATTTCGCTTCTAGTAACTAATTTTCTTCAGAGTACCATGAAATTATTTCAAACGTTAATCAAGAACGATTTCAATTTAAACAAACATTTACAGGAATACCTCTCATTGCTGCCCTATAAAATGCATCGTTTAGTGCGACACCGCGATCAAAGACTCAGACGTTCATTACAATTTCAAATAGGCAATACGCTACAAACGGAAAGTGACCAGGAAGTAAACCTGCTCCCACTTCTCAGCGCGCTTATGGTGTTAGGTTTTTTTATATGGACATCATGCGTTTCATTGACGCCATTGCTGGCGTTCGTGATAAAATGTACGCACACAACTAGATAAAAACATTGTTGCAACAATATCAGGAGATTTAAAGTACATTAAAAACCATGTAGAAACATTAAGACATTCTTCTTCTGAGGCTCTACAACAACCTCGAGAGCTCTTGGCCTGGCATTTCTGGCTTTCGTGACTTGAATATGTACCCGCAATAGGATAGTTAGTCCAGCGTTCGGGAGAACGGCCCGAATGAGATTTGAACCTCGGTCCTGCCCGTTCGAAACCCGGCGCCTCAATCTCCTCGACCACCAAACCGCTCCACAATAAGATATTACGTGTTTCTTTAAAATTTCCTACCGAAGCTACAACTAGAGGAGATAGAATGCTCAAACACGTACGAATTCACTTCAGTCATGTTTGTTGAAGAATCCAAGCGCCAACAACCGCCCAAAGGGATGATTAAGATGCGAGAAGTGATCTCCAGAGATACACGGGGCGCAATTACTAAGGCCCGGTTCGTGCAGCGAGCACAGATTTACTCATAGCCAAACAATGCACTACAATAAATAGTTGACTGCTTAGTAATAATACTTCCCGCGAAAGGCAAAGAGCAAACCGTAACCGACTGAATGATGTCATTAATATGTTGGAAGAGACTATCCAAACCACCACCGTCCAGGGGCTCAAAGTGAGCTGGCAACGAAACGAAAAACCCCGTCATCTCTAAAAAACCTCATTTTGTAACGACCTTCACAAAGCCGGTGTGAGGTGCGGGAGGCTGGACAGCATGGGCACGAAACAAACAAGGGCATGGCGTATAACAATAGAGCCACCACCGCGTCCACTTAGCACCTGTGTCGTTGTCGGAAGCTTTCCTGTTGCGCTAGAACGGAAACATTTCAAAGTGGGTTTTGCGAAGCGTGACGGCGAATTTT
>KI423040.1:0-19434 GCA_000473375.1 Anopheles culicifacies | reverse complement strand
GTTTGTTGAAGAATCCAAGCGCCAACAACCGCCCAAAGGGATGATTAAGATGCGAGAAGTGATCTCCATAGATACACGGGGCGCAATTACTAAGGCCCGGTTCGTGCAGCGAGCACAGATTTACTCATAGCCAAACAATGCACTACAATAAATAGTTGACTGCTTAGTAATAATACTTCCCGCGAAAGGCAAAGAGCAAACCGTAACCGACTGAATGATGTCATTAATATGTTGGAAGAGACTATCCAAACCACCACCGTCCAGGGGCTCAAAGTGAGCTGGCAACGAAACGAAAAACCCCGTCATCTCTAAAAAACCTCATTTTGTAACGACCTTCACAAAGCCGGTGTGAGGTGCGGAAGGCTGGACAACATGGGCGCGAAACAAACAAGGGCATGGCGTATAACAATAGAGCCACCACCGCGTCCACTTAGCACTTGTGTCGTTGTCGGAAGCTTTCCTGTTGCGCTAGAACGGAAACATTTCAAAGTGGGTTTTGCGAAGCGTGACGGCGAATTTTCGGAAACCTTGGTCCTGGTTATTTGTGGTTTAAATGAGTCACAACACATTCACTAAACTACAATACTCTTCATTAAATGAAAGCCATTACATCTCAAGCTCGTCTCTAAAACTGCAGTGCGCTTTCGCATCGTATCAAGCGATTGTAACACATCACTTGATAAACCTTTACCGGTACGGTTCGCTGACTAAACGATGCCCTTACTGCGTTCCGGCTGGAATCCGGCATGGAAGCACGATCACCAGAGACAACAGCATCCATTGATGGAGTTGCGATGCGAAAATTAATTCCCGGCCAGGGGTGAGGTAATGTATGGCGACCCACTTAAACCAGAGCACCATTCGAGGAGCAACGGTGGCGAAGATCATCGAGAGCTGAACTCAGCAAATGTATTCCAGATGACGACAATGATCATTGTGTTTGTGGCGGTGTAATTGCTGTAGTCGTTTTTTCTTCAGTTATTCGTGCATTTGTGCTAAATGATTTCATCGGGGCCTACGGTATCGTCTACTAAAGGCACTCAAAAGCGCCATCTACAGTGGCAATTTATCATGTTAACCTTCAAGAAGCGAAATATTGTCGGAAATGCGTTTCTTTGGCCAGTTTCCGTTCGAGACAAGCACAAGAACGTGATAAAAAGAAATCACATCTTAACGCTTGCGCAGCGTCTTCGTAATGTTGTCCTCACACAGCTTCTCGTTGCCACACAATAGGCGTTTGCCAAAATGAGAACGAACCAACGCTGCTGACGTAAGCTAGCTATGCCTCATTTTGGCCAAATGTTTTTTTGTTGTGTGTACTTTTTTACTTTCACCAACTGCACTCACTCACTCACAGCACTGTTTGGGCACTGGTTAACAGCACATCAAGGTTTCAGAGGAATCGTCACACTCGAAGCACAACCCGGTCTTTTGGTGACGTGCTCACTTTACGTCTAGACGCGAAATTTCGTTACAAACACGGCGTTTCGAGCTTTACCATCAACAAAAACCTTTATAGACGGACGGTGTTCCTCACTGGTAGACGATCAGCAGCTCGACCAACCAGTCAGCTGCTTGCTCAACCGCTCTGTCGGATGCAATAACTTCAACTGACAACGACACTGGCCTCTAGGGCATGCACGGGTGGTAACAATTTTGCCGTCCTACGCACACACAAACACAGTGAGCGAGTCGTAATCCATAATCCGGTTGTATTCCGCCCGAACGCACGCGAAGCGTAAATCCCGATCACACGACATGACGATCGCGTGGGAACGATGCACAAACACTATAGTGGGGATCGGTCAATGGTTTTGTGTGTTGAGCTTAGTGCACAGTGTGTGTGTAATGATAAACGCAATTGTTTAGGCGCTAGGTAGGTGATCAAGGTTGGGTTTGTTTACAAACCAATCGCGTATGCGTACAATGCGCAGAGATGCATTCGAATTTCCAAACCGAACAAACTGTCCCAACGGTAAAAGCACTACTTTTTACTTTAGAATATAAATTATCTTCTTAAAATTAAACCAACACAAAATAAAATATACAAACCTAATTCTTTCTGTTCACAATTACCAAATAATGGCAGGTAATTTACAATGTAAAGATGCGCCGCCATGTCTAGTGCGAGTGGCGGCGGCTTAAAATCAATTATCAAAATTACCTTTGAAACCGGCCAATGCTACATGCTGTGAATTGTTAAAGTATGATCTCGCTATAGCCCTTTTCCACGAGTGCACGAGGTCATCCACACGATCACTCGCAGGTACACCGTTCAACGAAAGGCGTCTAGAAATCAATCACGTAAAGGGCCGGCGAGACCTTTAAACAACGGGTAAGGAAAATAAAATTTGGAGGCTATTTTTTCCCATAGTACCTGTTAAACGTCATGCTTCTCATGTGCCCTAAACGGGGTTAGGTAAGCGAGCACCCTACAAAAGGTAAACGTGATCGCACGCAGGAATCGTGCACGACACCATACAAATCGGGTCT
Organism: Anopheles culicifacies; assembly: GCA_000473375.1. Lineage (NCBI taxonomy): Eukaryota > Metazoa > Arthropoda > Insecta > Diptera > Culicidae > Anopheles > Anopheles culicifacies. Next base: position 16,941 of record KI423040.1, on the reverse strand, counting down.
AATGAATGCCTAACTCGATCGGGCCATATTGCTGTTTATGGGTAAAAAGTTCACTGACTTTGAATAGAAAAGAATAACGGGAGTTATTGCTTCGAGTTAATTACGATTCAGTTCTTCTACATTTTAGTTTATTAACTTAAGTTCCAACAGTCTTCAGTCATTGTTTACTGTCTTCTGTGTAGAATTGCATGTTTTATAAGGGATTTTCTAAATTTATTTTTATTAAATTTACACAATCGTGCTATTATTTCTATCAAGTATGTTTTGGACGATTTGGAGATCTTAAAATAACTATCTTTCGATATGCTCAACAAGATTTAGGTTTGTTCAACCAATAAATTATAAAAAAGCCTGTCAAACTGGTTTTGCAAAGAAAATTAAGAAAGAAATATTTAAATGAATGCAGAATCGCTTGGGTTGTGCTCTACTTCCATAATAAGAAACTGATCTCTTCTTCTTCTGTGGCTCTGCAACCTCGAGAGGTCGAACCTGACCTACCATTTCTGGCATTCGTGACTTGTATGTACCCGAAACATGATAGTCAGTCCTGCGTACGAGGGGGAACGGCCCGAACGAGATTCGAACCTCATTGCTGCCCGTTTGAAGACCGGCGCCACTATCTCCTCGGCTACCGAGTTGCTCGAAGCTGACCTAAGAAGAGTTTTGAGAGCTGTGAGTGTAAAGCAATCCAAGCACAACTCATCAGCATGCCTGCAATTAATGTCGTCAAGGTCGTACCCGCGATTGTAAATTGGTTGGGTAATCACCGACCGGCATCTTGCATGAGACCAAGTCTCTTGGAGACTCCAAGCGGAATGAAAGCTAGAGCTAGAGCTCAACCACTAACCGCAAAGAGCATCCAACTAAAGTCTAAAGACGAAAGACTTGATGTGAGGGATGATTCAACAGATGACTAACATGATCTTCAGAACAACCAATTGAAGAATATGGAGAAGCTAGATTCGATACGTTTAGCAAGATAACCCTTAAAATGCTTCAAATCTAAGGCTGAATTGAAGACTAAGGTGTTGAAGTTCACAGTCTTCCAATGCTTTACGCCACTCTTTGGGTAAGGAAACGGTAGTGGTGGTAGACGTCAAGGGCTCTGTTGGTTAAGGAAAACCAACAGAGCCCTTGACGTCTACCACCACTACCGGCTTGTTGCTTTACCTCTAACCGGCTTAGTGTGTTGCGCGTGTTTGGATGTGGTAGTGATCGCGAAACAATTTTTGCATCACGCTTCTCGCAACTTAATGACGTCACGGAGCGTCTACAGTGTAGTGCACATGTTGAGAGGATGAGTAGATTTATGTCATTATTTTCGCAATACCACTTCTGGCATGCATCCATCTACTCAAGTGTTGTGAGCCGTAAATTCACAATTCAAGATGATTATTATTGGCAATATTCACAATCTTTTTTGAAACTTTAGTAGATAATGTTAGTCTAAGTTATTGGAAATTTTATGAACACAAACAATTTAAAAGCCTCAAACCGGATTCCAATTAAAAAAAAAACATCTGTTTACTTCAGAGGTCAAAGATCTTTCTTTTTTCCGCCTTATTTTTCCTTGTTGAAGTGTTTGCTTTGGTTTTTCGCTCACAACACCAGCGTACGAAGTGCGATCGCGATTTATGTTTGAAACGTAAACAAAGAAAACCACCCAGACGGAACATTATGGACATCAGCATTCCACCGCCACGCTATGCTATCTCCACGTACGACGCTCCAAATTGCCAAGGTCAAGTAAAAGATACGCTTGGAGTTAAAAAATCTATAATTGGATTATTTGCTGAGTTTCAAGGTGGTCATTCGAATATTGTGATCAGTTTCAATATGGCGTAGCGCTACAACTACAACTCAATAGATGGCGCCACTATTAAGAGCTAGTAGTTTGAACGGAACGATGTCGGAATAGTGTGTTCTAAATGAGATTTAAGGTACTCACCTCCCATCTTTGCCTTTGGTAGGCTTGCCCTGCTTGGGACGTATCTTCCGCAGCATTCCAAGGCTGAAGTACTTCTGCCAGGCACTTTCTCCCTCGTCGTCGTACTTGTACGTGAAGAAACTGCCACCACCGCTAGTGAGGAAGGTGTTCGTCCTGCGGGCACGACCGTGTTTCCCGGCACGCCCAGTCGCTGTCGAACGTCCGAAAAGCCTATCCGACCAAAGTAGCCGTTGTTCGCCGGTAGCTTTCGATGCTCCGTTACGTTGCCGTGACTGTTTGCCAACCTCGTTCAGGCAGTTTTCACTTTTACTCCACCGTCCACTACCGTTCGACGTTCGACTACCAATGCTGAACAGATTCTGTATGCTTCCGCTCCAACGCCCAAAAGTGCTCGTCGGTGGGGCTAATAAATTCGACTGCGTCTGTGCCGGAGTTTGATCGCTTGGCTTATTTTTAGCTCGCAATTCTGCACCAAATCTGTGCCGGTTGGTTGGGGTTTGGCGACCAGTCGAACAACTTTCCTCGATCCTCGACGATTTGCGATGATCGGGAGGCGCGGTGTCAGTCGGTAAGCTATCCATACTGCTACGGTACATGATGGAATTGGAGTCGATCGCGTTCAGCATGCAGGAACTTCCGGCATCAAAACTGCGCCGCTCGTATTGCTCCAGCTGATTCGCTTCCTCGGAGTAGTAGCTGAGCGTCCTATAGCTGTGATCGGTCTCGTCGCCGTACACCGACTCGGATGGCCAGTTCTGTTTGCGAGAGTGGAAAAAACATCAAAACAAAAACACGATAATAGCGCTAGCGATGGAAGTCCTTGCCACCGTGCAACTAGCGTGCGGTTCGCCGAAAGTTGCATGAGCACTCACATGCGACCTTCGCAAAGACTTACCTTGAAGTGTTCCGGTGGCATCGTTTGACGTTTGTTGTAGAATGGAGTGTACATTTTGTAGTTGAGTGGATTGCGAGCGTCACTGTTCATGCCAAGCACTAGACAGGAAGACTGCGAATCCCGACAGGAGTCACGGACGACATCTCTATCTGGTGCAACTCCGAATCTTCGTCTCGGTACCGGTAGTGGTTTTCCCTTTTCGTCCATCTCCATAATGGTCGTGTTAATTCCGTTGGCTATTTGTACGTTGAGTGTTACATTCCCATACGCACCGGTTCTTCGTCGCAGCGGAACTCTAGGTTTGGAAGATACCACAGCACTTGGATCATACTCTACGGAGTTCGGAATGGAAACTTCCGAATGGGTTAGAGATCCATTATAGTCTTGTTGCTCGTTATCGTATGGCTGAATGGCTGAACTGTGACACAATGCTGCATCTGGCAGAGCTTCATTTTGTAAGGAAGCTGTTGCAAAGAGGTTATTTTTTCTAAATAGCGGCTGTGAATTACGACGATGACGTATGGGATGGTGACTACGGCGAAACGTCGGCAATGAAACATCGTCTGGCTCGGCGTCCATCATGGGTATTTGGTTAACGATTACGTTAGTCTGGTAGATAGCATTCACAGGATGACAACAGCTAACACATCGGTCAGACCTGGTGGAATAGAAGAAGAAACACAACAATTTACAATTCTTATCGCAGCAGAACAATCACCAACAACAGAATATAAATTGACAAAACTTTACAGACATTTGGAGGGAACTGCTGGTATAAAACTGAAGATATTACTTCTTGATTTGATTTAAAGAACTAAATAACTCATAGCGTCTTATAACTCAGATTACGTAATTCCACGGTTTAATTCTTTTTGCATAAACATAAAAGTATCTTGATCACAAAGTATAGAAATAAAACTACAACGAGTCATAAGTTAAACACACGATAGCGACAGATAAGTGAATGTTTGTTCATGTCGCTGTTCATGATCATTAGAGTCGTCGAAGAAGTTGACGAAATAATCGAGCAAACAAACAGGAGAACATCGCATCGTGTATCACCGGATGTAAGAACTACCTTCACCTTCCAGTAAGGGTCTGATATAAATTCGGCACATCCGGTAGAGTACATTGATGGACAAATACATAGAGTACATACGGGAACAAGAATGTCTACATTGACATGCTCCCAAATTTAAGCATGTGTTGGCAGTGAACTTGTAGTATCTCCAGAACCAACGATATCTGGAATATATCGCTGCTACTGATCCTTTAAGCTGGTGGACTCCAAAGAGTTACTTAATGTACTGAAGTACTTCAGCACTTCAACACTCTGCGATCTTCAGTTCATAATGGAAGAGGAGAGCAGCTTTCAAAGCCTCAATTCTACCTTAATCTTCATTTGAGAGACCCCCGAATATCGTAAACTTCCCCTGTCTTTCAATAGTGAATTAAGCTCTACGGAAGCTCCAACAGAACTAAAATTACATGAAGAATATACGAGTACCTAAGTACCTAGGACCCAGGATGAAGGGGGATACTAAGGTAGGAGATCAGTTCTTAAGAACCAGAGACAAGGCTCCCCGAACATACAGGCTGAACTTCTTCTAGATTGTTACTCAGAAATGCATAAATCTATCCCCTTCTTCTTTGATGGCTAAACGACCTTGGGTGGCATTTCTAGGCTTACGAGACTTATTGATACCACATAATTGGATAGTCCTCACTACGGGTAAGTCTTGTCTAGATGGGATTTGAATCTCAGTCCTACTGTTTAAAACTGGCGCTATTTAAACTTCAAGCTTCTGAACTACATGATCTTCTTGATCAACGAAGCACTAGGCGGTCGCTCACTACACTCAATGGTTGATCTGTTGCTGTCGTCTTCTATGGTCAGAACTGGTGAGGTCTATGTGGTAAGTCTGGGTACTGGTAGAGGGCCCCAACATTCATCCCATTTAGATCCTCTAAGAGGTCTGATCTCTTCGGAGGATTGCCTATTCTGTTACGGGTATTTCAGGTCAAGGATGTCCGAAATGGCAGGCCAAACCCTTTCGAGATCTTAGAGTTATTGAAGGAAGGAAGGATGAAGGGTTATTTTAGGGAATAAGGCTCAGTTTCTCAGGTCTGCTATTTAGTTACATTATTTTGAATTGTTGGAGTATAATGGGAGTGAGATTAAATTTTGTCTAGAATGTAAAGTGGTCTAGAAGAGAGCCAATTCTATTAAGCCTTATATACATCTTCATATATTGACACTAATACGAACGTAGATTAAATCAAGGAATGTTTACCTGTGTTTAGTTCAACGACCCACCCATAAATGGTAAAGCAGAGCCGTAATTTTACACACTCCACATTGCGCCCAGGGACAAATTGCGCCTTCTTATCAAGCATGAGCTATGACAACAACACCATTTACAACACTAGAAACTTTGACGTGAGTAGCAGCAGAAAAAAAAGCAGAAAACATGCTACAATTATGATTCATCAGCTTTAATGTAATAACGAGTTTCGCGAATATGTCTTAGATAACAGAAATACGGCCTAACCGTTTTAATACACAAAGCTATTCTAATTAATCAAATGAATAATAGAAGCTATGTTTAGATCATTCGTAATGCTGTGCATGGTAGGAGTTAGCAACATAAAGGCTAATTAAGATTAATACAGCAGTGCTATTAAGGCTGGGAATTTCCATGTTTCACACTGGCCAGTGCCAATTGATAAACGAATATGTGTTGCTTTGGACTTCTCGGATCAGATGTAGATCCTCGATGAAACGACGCAACAATGTAGCGAAATTATTCATTCAATTAAAACAATTAGTAACACTTGTTACACTAACGAACACCACAAACTCCACGAATTCACTTTCAAAAACAGAACAACATCACATTTTAGGGGAATGTCCACCAAATGCATTTAAAATTCTTGACTCCAATGGGACAAATACACTGCACAAGTCAAACACTAAACACGAACCGGACACGCGCGATCACCTTCCGACACGGATGGGCAAATACCTTTTCAATCTAGCGTTTCGTTGGAACTCCAGTGCAGAACTGAGCATACATTTCCATTGGCATGGTGCATGCCACTCTTGGGCCGATTATTGCCAACGGTCGGAACAAAGGGTGTCACGCATGTAGGTGCGTATCTGCCGCCAGCATGTTTTCCGGAATGGCGTTGCAGCAGTGGTAGTGCAATGAAGAAGCGTTAATGTTGGGCGATAAAAACAACCCCAACGTCAAGGGACAAGTTCAATGGCAAATGCGGGGGCCAAGTGGAGTCATTTCAAAACGGGCATGTTTCATGCTGTAACTGTGGAATTAGTCATTTAGATATTCGGTTTCACTCAAAACGGGGATTTAGTACAGTTTTATATTTCTGGATGATCAGAAGTCAGTGCACATGGTAAGATTCCATGAAAACTAGTACATCTTTTGGATTGTTTTTAAATTTTCTTGACAGATTTTCATTCCTATTAAGCATTGTAGGTATTTTCTAATTTCAGAGTAGCTCTACATACATACACCACTTTGAGGCCATCGGATGAAAGGTGAAAAGGATAAGTTGGAGTCCATTTCGGTGTAGAATACCAACTACAACATATTCTGCGTTCAAGAAAGAAAGCTGGAAACTTCAGATAAGATTTCGAACCAAAATATCAGCCACTCTGACCCAGATCTTCATCATGCGGCAGATCTTGGAGTAAGTGGGTCTTTGGCAGTTCTATTCCTTCCAAATCTATTAAAGTTATTTTAAAATCTCGGCTGAACCAAGGTCCATCGAGCAGATGGGATAACTTTTCTATTCTCCAACCTAGAGCTAAAGAAGATCATCCGTGACTAGGGAGTCCAACCTTTGGAGGCCATCCATTCAGATATTGGATTTCTTATATACATTGACGACATAGATTTAATTGATTTACAGATATCCTACGTTGGAGATACCTAACAGAAGATGTTGGATATAAATGCGGCATAAACCAAAGTTTATGGGCGGAGGGGGAGGGGGAGGGGGAGATTGTAACGGCGCCGGGCTCTCACACCACGGACCGGGGTTCATATCCCAATCGGACCGACCCCGTAGGAATAAATACGTGGTATAAATAAGTCTCGTAAGCCAGAAATGGCAGGCATGACCGAATAGGTCGTTACGCCAAAGAAGAAGAAGAAGATGGGCGGAGGAGGCGATGCTCAAGGGCCTCGCAGCTCAAAAGGGCCTCGTTGTCCAGGAACTTGATGTAGTTAGCTTTGAAAAGAAGAAAGAAAGAAAGAAAAGAATCCCCATCTCCACTGTTGGGGTCCTAACACCTAAGGCCGCCTCAGAGCTTGACCCGCTTTTCTTAAGCCACAAGGATGGTCTAGTGGCCTTGGTTACAAATCTGCAATATGCAAAAGTGACACACGGGAAGATAATCGAACATTTCTAGTCGTCCAAATTTGACCTCTCTTGGGTTAATCACAGACAATAATATTGATGTTTAAATATGCGCAAGTGTGCTAATTTGCAGTCGGTCATAACTGTCGACGCTGAGGAGAACACGGCTGTCTGATAGAATAGACCCAAACTTAGTCCTAAACTGACTTGTTCTGTGCGTCTAGAAGCCTGAGACAACGGATAGTCAGACGACAGCCAAAAACCATGAGGGGTTAGGGTGTCTTCTACACTAAATGAATAAATAACTTCAGCAAAGGATAAGTAAGCGAATTATAAATTTGATGAAGATACATATATTTTTATTTAAGGTTCAAATTGATCTCTGACTCTGACGCTTTGAATTATTTTCTAAAATATTCAAGAACAAGCGTTCTACTACATTGTACCATAGTGCTTACCTGTTGCCATGCAACCCATACGCCGGATGCCCATTGTCCGGCAGCAAATCATCACATTGCACGGATTTATCCTCGAACTGGCGCTCGTCCAACGTGGTGCTCCCTTCTCCGTCCACACTAACGCCACAACACGGCACCGAAACGCCAGCTTTATCCAGCTTCGTCGACTTCACCACCTTCAGCCGACCCTTCAACCAGGGAGGGGCACTAATTTTGCGTAAAGCTTTCTTTTTCACTTTCACCTCACCGTCGACGTCCGACATGGAGACTGTCCTTGTCGTCGCCATGGTGACGTCCTGTGCGGATCGATTTGTACTCATAATCACGGGAAAATCACATTACCACCGAATTTGGCCGAACGAACACAAAGCTGCTAACAAATAGAACCACATGAGTCGGGAGTTGTTTACTGACTTGTCAAAACTGCAATCGATACACGCGTTCTGTTTCGTGCTCCGATGCTCACTTGGATCGTTGTTCTCCTGCTGGTAAGAATTCCTATCCCACACTGACCGAGAAACCGCACGGGAAAAACTATCAACCCTGACTGGACTGGAAGGTTTTCCAATTACTTTCAACACTCCTTGCAGGAAACGATGCGCTGCCAGTCCTCGGGAAATGGTTTTATGTAATACCAGAACTAACGGTGTGTCAAAGGAACGCACGATACGAAGATAGCGAGAAGGTGTATCATCGCATCCTACTCTTGCAGAACTAGACCGGCATAGAATTGGCGTGAGTCATCGCGATTCGATTGAAACGGCAAGATAGGATGGACGGAATTTGCCATACGCGCGTTAAAGGAATCGATTTTTATTACCATTTCACCATCGCCAAACTGCCGCCTGCATCGCAGACACGTGAAGGTTGTTCTTCTGGGAAGCAACACGCAATTGATTTGCTTGAATTGTGACATTGAACTGGTCTAATGGATTTTTCTACAAAGTGACGCACATAAAGAAGACCAATTAATTACAATTTGAGGAATTAAATAATTCCGTAGAAACAAAACACATTAGGTTGTTGGGAATCACGTCACGTCAAGACTTCAGTCCAAGACCTCTTGAGGTTATAGGTTCCCATACTTCTTCTTCTTCTATTGCTCTACAACCTCGAGAGGTCTTGGCCTGCCATTTCTGGCTTCCATGAATTCAATGTAGCCGCAATGTACTCGAATGGTATTTGAACCTCGGTTCTGACCTTTCGAAGACCGGCACCGTGATCTCCTCGGACAACGAGCCGCCCATAGGTTCACATAAGAAGAACAAATAATTGAAAATTTCGCACGGAAGGGCACCGTAGCAGATCGGACCATCTCTTAGGTCAATTGCAAGGCCCAGTGTCTCTATTGATTACTTTCACACAATCTGAAATCTTTGATGAGAAGATAGGCAGAATAGTCTTTAGCAAGGAGTCTTGCCTTCAGCATAAAGTGTCCATAACTGGCTATTTCTGAAGCAAGTTGCCAACAATGTGATGCTTACAAATTCTATATTTTGATTCTAAAACGTCGATAAAGATACACTTGTTGAATGTACCATGCAGAACACTGTTATACTGCATCTGCATTTAAGCACTTTCACAAATTTAAATTCACTTTAAGCTCACTCTAGCTCCACGGGTCAACCTTCAATGATGTACTCCCAAACGTAACTAACATGCCCAACCCAGAACCAACGTCAGAATCACATGCAGGCATTCTCGCAAAGTATCACAACGAACCGTACGACGAACCGGTAAACACGAGTTGCGATTGGAATTATCTTCGCGCGCGCACCAGAACCCACAGGCGGCGTTGCACAGCTGTATTTACATTTTATGCATGGTACACACCCGTCCACGGTTGATATCTGCGGTGCTTGATATCGCAGTCGAAAATTAAACATGTTATGAAAGAACACTTGGAGTTTGACTTGCTTGTTTTATCGTTACTGTAGAAGCCTTGACATGTACACGTCTCTTATTCGCAAATTATCCGCTTACTGATAGACATACTCCGCGTTAGAAGGTACTCTTGAGGTTATCTTCATATTGCGATACGCGACAGGATGCTATCAGAAGTGGGATTAATAAAAATTGGTCTCTGAGGAGTTGTCACATTAGGCAATTTCTTGAATGCCACTGAGGAACTTTTGGAGAACACTCACTAAAGAAGACTGGAGCTTCAACACTGTCAAATTCATCACATTCGATCACAGAAACTCATCCCGGACATATTCTTCCATACTTCACTACTGGCAGTAATCTATGCGTCTAAGCAAGAATGACACATCTTTGGGCAAAAATTCGCTGAACTGCACGCAAATTCCCCACCCGATTGGTTCAATTAAATACGAAGAACGATATCTTAATTAACCAGCAGCGGACAACGTACTGGCTGCCATAGGCCTCTGCCCACTAACGCTAGCGTCGTCTTCACCGAGAGTGATCCATGCCGACTACACCGGCCCTAGACTTCCAACCGCGACAAAGTGTTCTGAATTGAATGCAATGTTCGCGTCCATACCACTGGCACTGGCGTTGTTTCATGTCCCCCCTGCCATCCGTAAAGCAGAGAGGGTCAGTAGAATTGGAACGGCTCCACACGGCTCGGGTCCAACCACACCAAACATCCGCCGTGGAAAAACTTCAATTCTATCTCTCTCTCTCTCTCTCTCTCTCTCTCTCTCTCTCTCTTCTTCTTCTCAGCCGCGCTTCTTTTTGTTTTTTTGTTCATTGTTTACCACCCCCAGAACGAAACACACACACATAGACCCACACGCGGTGTGACAAACCAAGCGAAACAACAATTACACTGCCACCACTCGCTGTGGGTATGCGTGCACTGTCACGCTTCTATGGTTGCTATGGTAACAAAACAATAGACACATGGTCGTCGTAACAAACACACCACCACGAGCAAATGTGTTTGCATGCGTCAGCATACAAACATCGCTCCCCAATAAATTTGTAAGCGCATGAAGATTCCTCATTCGTGTTGAACTCTGTCGGAGGTACCACTGTTGGATCCTAGCGGATGAAACTTCATTATGCTCTCCCACCCACCCAAGCTGGAGTCACGAGTCATGGGGTCGACCGGAAGTACTGAAACCTGCTTTTCCACCTGCAGCAGTACCAGCTTGCACACCGAAAGCGTGCAGCGAACCGTGAAGAGGAACCATGATGGTGCATTTGGGGTTTGAACTTTCCACAACCAATACGTTTCCTCCGTTTCGTTACAGTCGGACCTTTACCGATTCCGACCCGGATGGCCCTAATTTTGAGGTTCTCTTCGATTTCGTCCAAATTCTACCGTAATTACGTCTGAAATATTCAAACAAGCGTTCACGCATCGTGATAAATAAATTAGCCAAAGCTGGAAGTTTTTGGACGTTTGGAAGCGAATATCTTCAATAAAGTAACTTGGACGAATTACTGATAATCTTTTTTAGGTTTTGATCAGAAAACGGTTTGAAATTTACACAACCCAAGCTTTATATTGTATTGTATATTCACTCGATTACAAAAGTTATTCAATTACCCAACAAATGATGTGCATTGTGCGTCATAATGCTTGTGGATGCGGTCAGTGTCGGATATGTCTTGAGACGCTGTAATTCAAGCATTGTACCGAGCTCCAGTATGTGCGTGTGCTGAGCTTGCACAAGTCGCACCAAACGTGCGCGCTCAACAATAGCCGACATCCGGTCCTGGGTCGCTTTCTGCTCCGTCTGCTCTAGCTCAGCATCGCGCTGTAGATGCTGCTCGGTGACATCAATGTTAAGGGCACGCGTTTGCTGATCCAGCTGTTTGTTCTCCTTGCGCTTGGCCGCGATGCGTTGCTCAATGTCTTCCAGGGAGTTCTTGCTGCAAGAATACATAAATCCCTATGACGTTCACGAGATAGCATGAAGAAGAAAAGAACTTACAGCTCCTGTATTATGTCTTCCTCATTCTGAACGGCATTGCGGATCTTCTTCTCCAGTGCCATCTGACTTAAATCTTCCGTCCGCTTCATACCCTTCATCTTCAGCCAGCTTTGCACTTCCTTGGTGATTTTGCACTTCTCAACCGTCGCAAGCTGATCGCGCAGATCGCGCAACTGTAACTTCAGTGCCCGATGCTCCCACTCCTGGTAGATGATCTTGCGCCGGAACAGAGCTGCATTTACCATTGCGTTAAGTTTTTTCGTTCCCGCACGTCGGATGATTGCATTGATGTCCTCTACGTCGGTACGGTGTATGAGGACGCAGCGTTCGAAGTCACTAGTTCGTCCGGATTGTTGTATTTCGATCCAACCGCGCTTCATAACGAGCTGCACTGTACGATTTGTAGCTGCTTCGAACTATAATTGTAATCAAAACCAGCCATATAAACTCAACAGCATCAATGAGATGTTGAGGTTCTGTCGTACCTGATCATTTTGAAGTTGTTCCAAAGTTTGTTCAAGCGATGACAACATATTACGCTTGTTGGTAATCTCACGCTGGAATGCTGCAATAGCAGCTTCCGCATCGGATAGCATCAGCTCACAACTTTTGAGCTTAAATTTAGACAAAAACAAATAAGTACTTGAGCAGTCATCGTCATGCATCACTAACTCACCCTAAACTCGCTTTCGATCTTGATGCGACGCATTTTGATGAGAGTCTGCCAAAGGCTACTATCCATTCCCGCCGGACAGTTGGAAGGTTGGTCAAGTGTTTCACAGTGCGCCAGATAATCCTGGCACTCCTTTGGGAGCAGCAAGTTCCCGTGAGTCCCGGCCGTCTTCTTCGCTACGATGCGCTTCGCCATGTCCTGAAACACCGACACGGTAACGATCGATCGTAGCTGTGTCTTTGGTCTACGTCTGGTAAGAGAGGGATGGAAAATTCTCAGCTTTAGCAATCGTTTTACATTGACTATTGTTCATCATACAACAATTACTTGAATATCTTGTAAGCTTGATCGACAAGTGCCGACTGTGCCGTGTCGGAAAAATTGATCTTAAACTGCTTGTCCAGTAAGCGATCCTTCGTCCGGAGCGTATCGTACGTGTTCCTATAATCAGCTGCCTTTTCCTGAAATTCGTTCAGTACATCCGTCAGCTGTTCTGTGTACTCGGAGATCTGTTCAATCTGTGCGCGAATTCGGTTAGCATTAGCTTCATAGATCAAACGTGCATGGTTGTAGAGAGTCGCACGTAGAATGCGCATCTCTTCCTGCCGTATGGCCGATTCAATTATGAGCTTCTGCATCGTAAGCTTTGCTACGGATGTGTTGAACTTTTTAATCTGCTCGTCAAGGCTAATAGCCAACTCCTGCAGCTCGTCCTGCAACATCTTGCGATAGCGGAGTCGCTCCTGGTACAGCACTTTGCTTTGCTCCTCATACTCCTTCACCTCACGTATATCTGTTTCGTTGTAGTGTTGCGGTTCTTTGCCAATTTCCTGCAAGTAATAGAGCACTTAAATGTACAGGAATACTTGAAAGAGTCATCGCGCCATACCAAACACTGAGGAAGTGGTAGGCTCTTTTTAATCTCATCCTCCCACCGATGCTCCAGAACACCATCCATCATAGTGACAAGGGCACGATCTTTGAAATCATCAGCCAAAAGCTCACGCTGTCTTCGCTCACGTTCCTGCCGCTCTAGATCCATAAGACGCTCGACACTTGGACTGATGTACGGTGCCACCGGTATCTCACTATCCTCCGTCTGAATGATCGTATCTGGTCGTTCGTCTGCTTCATACTTGGGATCTTCAATATGCGTTACGTCAAACGTCATGCGATCGGCCATCAGATTCGCAAGAAATACAAGTTCCTGCTGGACATACCGTGCTCTACGGTTACGTTTCAGTACCAGCTCCATTTCCTCATGCTTAAGGGTTTTGATTTGTTCGAACTTTTCGTTAAACAAAGTACGTAACTTTTCAATTTCCACCTACAGAATTTAGGGATTATTCCAGGTCTTATACTTCTTATTGGACTCTTGAGCCATACGATCAAAACTTACATCACCACAGATAAGCTCGAAGTAAAGCTGTTCGAACGTAACCACCTCAAGTTGATCATATCGGAGCGAGTAGGGCTCGAAGAACTGATGTGTAGTTGTTCCGGACAATGCATACGACTTCTTCAAAGACGCTCGCGCCAGATTGTCCAGAACATTACCATAGTCCGGATCGCGATTGAGGATCGATTCCAGCTGATATGTAGGCGTCGGTTTCCACGGTAACAAAGCGTCGTGACTAGCATTTAGTTCCGTCTCGCGATAGACGTGCACCTTCTCCAAATGCTGTCTATAGGGATTGGCTGGCAGCATAGCATAGTTCTCCACAAATGCTCGTTTAAAAATAGATCTGTCAAGCAGAGATATGATCAACTCTTAAGGAAAGGATCATTAGGATAATAAAAATTTCCCTCCTCCGTACCTTATTTTCCATGCCTTTTTACTCATGATTGTCCAACAATTCTCCACAAGTCGTTCATTAATATCGCTCTGGGATTCTATGAATTGTTGCAAACGTTTCTTTTCCTCCTGTTTGGTGTTGTTTGCCTGTAAAAAAGGGATTTTGTTAAAATTTTCCTTTAGTGCTCTTGTAATGAAGATGATGCATTTCCTTACCTCCTGAGTCAGCTTTTCCGTTGCTTCTGCATTCAGATTAAACACCTGCAAGGGAAACTGCTCCTCCAGAGGTGCCTTTTCATTGTTGTTCAGCAACTCCTTAAGTTGCTGCTTTATTTCTTCAAATTCGGCAAAGATTGCCTCATGTTCCGGTTCGTATATCTTTCCCTTTTCTTTTCGCCGTTCGTTTTCGGCTTTCTCAATCCAGGGAATTGACTCGTCGATTGACGTATCTTGCAGGCCACAAGTAATATTAACCTCAGCAATTCCAATTGTTTTTGATGCACTCACGATGGTATCGGGAATTTGCGCGATTGGTTGGAGCAACTTCAGAACGCTTAACATTCCATTATAGCATAGTATTGACAAAAACCTACAAATATCAAGATATAAGAGGTAAGGTTCTAAGTAATCATGTACGATCAACTTGATGCATACTCATTTCTCCTATCCAATGAGATCTGTTTGATTCCACCGTTGAAACGACCTTCGAAATTGAGTGAACAAATGAGTTTATCTGCAACAGCCTCATACAGAGCCGTTTTGCCGTCCATCGACCAAACGTACAAGTAGCGATAATCTACAGCCATTTCAAAGTGGGCAACTGACAGAGGTGTTTTGATTGTTTTCAGCAGTACAATGTCCAGTTCTGCTTCTGTACGGGAAATCTCCAACAAATCAATAACGTTTGTCCGTATTTGATGAGCGTAGAACTTCAATCCACTATCAGTACGCAAGGGAACAATTTGACAGTAATCTTGAGGTAGTTTTAGTTGGGTCCTCTTAATGTCTTCTGCAAGATGTTGCTTCACGATAAACTCCACTGAACTGAAGCTAACCGATTCCGTCGACTCTATTGGTTGAACTATTAAAACCTCCTGGCTGCTACACCACAAATACATGCTTTTTGTGCTCCGTATCTCACCGAATACCTGCAGGACGTTCATGTGAAGATCCTCCGATATTTCCAATATTGCTATTTGACCTTTCGCATCCAATGCAGCAAAGTAGTTGTCACCTGCGATGGCAAAAACCGCCGAAACAATTGAATGTCGAGAGAGACGTAACCGGTCCACCAGCTTCACGTGCTTCTCATCGACTGCGATGAGTTGCAGAACTCCGGTGTCAGATCCCACTACAAGAAAAGGCTTCTCCGGGAGGTGGGCTATACATTCCAGACGTCCTACATTTAGCGAATCATTTACAGCACCCGTCTCAAGGTTTAATAGCTTCACAACTCCAGCCCGCGGTTTGATAGCAACTACTTGAGTAGGTGTGCTGTAGTAACAGGTGCTAGCATACCCATACCCAACGTCTAAATCCTTCACAATCTGGAATTCCACGTTACGCACGTCAGCATCCAGTACAGTACGCATAATGAAACCCTCCGTTGTTATGCCCAAAAGTCCTTCAGAAGAGGAATAATGTAGCAGTTGACTGTACGAAGCATCAGACTGCGTGGACCACAGTTGATTCCAGGTTCCTTTCTGTTTCTTGTAGAAATTCACCTGTCCATCCGGTGCACTAACAAACAAACCTCCTTTGCAGTAAAAGATAAACGGAATATAGTCCCGATCGTCCACCAGAAGGAGTTCGGGATTGCTGATGGTTTGACTGATCTGCCCAGTGGAAGCCAATATCTGAAGAATGGGGAAATAGGTTTTAGGATAACATTTGCTCTTCAAAGACAAAAACCATCATCCACTCACAATAGACACTTTTGCCTGTTGAGTAACTACCGCCAAGTTACCGTCGATGAGAAACGTCACACACAAGGGTAACTCATTCTTCTCCAGATCCAAGCAAACTGTTCGTTCGATGAGACGACTGATCCGAATGTTACCATGTACTTCCCAAAGCTTGAGTTCAGATTTTCGGGGCGCATACTGACACACGGCAAATACTGCCGATGGACTGCAAACTAGCCGCTGGAAGTCACAGTAGATGGAAGATGGCTTTTTGGACAACAGCTCTTTGCTTCTCCACGCGTACACTTCTAGCATGTAGTCCGGAACACCGGTAAGTGCGACGAGTAGTTCACTCTCCGAAAAACACAGGGCTGTATAGGAACATTCTGTTTGATGTGTAATAAAAAAGCAGTAATTAAGGCTTTGCAAGTTCATTGAGTTTCTTTACGCGTAACATACCTCCTTCCAGCACGTACAGTACTGTATTAGCTGGATAGCTAATGAGCAAAATGCGGGGATTCGTGCATCTCTCAGCGAACGCAAGTATGGGAAACAGCTTATGACCCGTCAGGCAGGAAATTCCATTCCCGGATTGGGCACTGTCGGCTAGGTAATAGGACTTTGCCGAAGTTTTCAATTTCACGAACAAAATATGTCCGCCCATCGCCACGGCAACGGCAACATTACCAACGACGCAAGCCATCTCGGCCGAGCCCGGAAGCATCCATCTGGAAGGTAAATAAAACATCAGGGTCGTTCAATAACTATTCTGGAGTTGCACATTTACTTACAGCGCTTTAGTTCTGATGTTTTGCTCCATTTTTAGAGTGCGAGATGCAATTGAATCTAATAAGTTTGGGTAGATTAGTCTGATCAAAGTTCAAGTACTCCCGCTTTGCTAATAGCACCTGCAATACTGAACCTGTGTCTACCGATAAACAATGTCGAGGTTCGTACCGTTGCTAGGTGACGCG
>AXCM01002044.1:0-34628 GCA_000473375.1 Anopheles culicifacies | reverse complement strand
GTAAAGTCCTTGCCACCTTGAGAATTAGTACCGGGCGCGTTACAATAACAACGGTGGCACGGTTTCTGCTCTCTCATTTTCCTTTCTCTGGTTTTCCCTGCTTTACCCATGCCTATCTCAACATGCCATCATCGAGGTCATTTCCTGTATCGATTTTCATTTCGGAGCATTTTAGGATGGAAAGCGAGTAGCCGGGAATATCGGGTAATACAATCTCCGGCGGTAGTGCCTGCTCCATCACTCTCATTTACTCCCCCCCCTCCCCTTCACCAGCTCACCTCTTACTGTTCCATACTTGGTCTCCATCGATTTATGCTGCAGGCCTGAGCAGCTTAATGCTTTTAACATTATTTTTTGCCCTTCCGGACAGGATTTTCCCACCCCTAAATACCCTCCCTCGACATCAGCGATAGCCTTCCTCCAAACCCACCATTTCCGTCAGTCCCACAACGAGCGTTCGTTAATTGATTTTATTTTACGAGGATACAAAATAATTGTACTTTCATAAAGCAACATTTTATTATGTCCGCCTGGGTGCGTTTCAACCTTACCGAATCCCTTCCTCCTTCTACCGCCACCTACTTCCTTTATAGGGGATGGAAATGCGCACAGGAATGTCGGTTGGAAATAAAGCCGGAAATGGGAATAAAATGCCATCAGCTACTACCGCAGCCTTCTGTGACAAAGCTTTCCGTTACGTAAATCTGTCGCAAAGCCAGAACAGGGAAGAAAGTAAGTGGGAACAGTTTTAGTACAAAGCAGCAACTGAAGGCAAAACAACAACAATGACAACAACCCGAAAAAACAACAACACAGGAACAAAGTGAAATTGGCTGCACAAATTCCTGACCGGGGATCCGGGTCTGGTTACCTACCGTTCGATGTTTTTCCCGCACGGCCGGCCGGATGTGTCCGTACATTTGTGCTGCATGGGAAAAACATCCACCCGGAATCCGGACGCTTCAAATGGGCCAGCAAATTGTTAAATCTTGCAGCTCCTTTTCTTTGGAAGCCTTCGGAGCATCGGCACCCTAATGACCCTGTGCCGGGCAATCTCCGCAAGCACGATGTTGCTCCATTTGTTAGAAACCCAGCAATAGAATTCTATTGAGGTAGCAAAGAGCGACGTCGTTTACGGGCGTGGAGCAAAACACAAGCGAAAATCTGGTGCGATTCATTCCATTAGGCCAGGAAGCAACATTCACCAGCAGATCATCAGGCTTCATACCTTCGTAGCATCAAATTTTACGACAGTGTACGACCACGCTGGACGACAAGAAGCTGGCCCGAACGAGGTGCAGAGCAAAAGGATGTAATCTGCTCCATTTCGGGATGGCAATTAATTCTAAATCTACCCTCCCGAACGTTAGATACCGCCAACCCCTAAATACCCTGCAGAGAATGATCTGTGAATGGATCACTTCTCTGGTCGGGTTAGAACAATGTGTCATGACCTTCGGGTAGGTTCTTACAGCAAAAGGCGCCACCTTCACACTTCTTTACGAATACCTTGAACTCCGCGTCAAACCGGATCAAAGCGACGGTTTATGGATACACTTTGCACGATAATTAACGTAATCAAAACGGGTTTAAAGATCTTGCTGCCGAAATGCCTCAAAAACTGTCCCGGAAATGGATTCACAAGTGTGTTGCAGGATTTGATGAGTAAGCGACCCAGCCTTGATTTGATTTCATGATTTGAAACATCATTGAAGGGTTAGTACATTCGTGGAGTATTAAATCTCAGATGTTTATGGTCCGGAGTCCTAAATGGCGGAACGATTTACAGACAAGATAAGAATTCCATTAGGTGTGATACTTTTGATTGGTGTCAAAGCATCGGTGGTGCTGTGCGAAGAAGAGAGGTACAAATAAAGCAGGGGAGTTGTAAGGAGGTATTAAAAAAGGAACTAATTTCAATGATTTGTTTACAGAAGTTCCTTGTTATTCCTAGAGATGTGATTTTCCAATGCACAGACAAAGTTTGGTAGCATTGTCAATCAATTAGCAAAAACCATCAACAAAGTTCAGGAACTTGTGCTCCCATGTCTGAAAAATTCTATGATGGCTTTCAAAATCCAGATACTGCAAAAAACAGCATAATATTTACAACAAAACATAATCCACTGAAAGGACGGATCTAAAACTCTTTCCGTTGATTTACCCCTATATTGGTTGATGTTCAGGGAATTGGAACTTTATGTATTTTAAGATTTATGGTATTTTTGTATAATTGGCTCAACTTCACAAAAGACTGATACTCAGCATGTACTTACAAAAAGTCATAATTCTAACATAATTCAAAAGTCATAAGCCTTAATTAGTCTCATTATTACTAAAGTACTTCAAAACAGCAGTATACGACTTGCAAACTGTCACAAAAAACCCTATTTTACTTGAACCAATTCTAAGCCAAAGGACGAAAAACAAATACAATGTTTATACCTTGTCATTTCATTTCCATTTCAAGTTTGATCCACTCAACTCAGTAAATATCAGCTCAATGTACTGCACAAGGCATCGAATTTTACTGGCAGAAGCTAGAACAAAAAATACACAGCAATACTACGCACCGAGAAGAATTCGAACGCAAGCACAAAAACGTGTCACTGAAGTGCATTTTGCGATGGCTTAACCCGCACTGCGAAAGAACCTTCCGCGAACTGGATTCCACTGCGATCAACTTCCAATGAATTCCTAAGTGCTCGGGTGGAGTAAAATAAAAAAGGGCCAACACGAACCAAAATACACCAGATAGTTTCGTTGCGTTTCCGGTTGTTTCACTTCAGTGCGTTATCCTTTCAGTTATTTATACGTGTGTATGTGTGTGTGGAGTATGTTCTATTTTGTTTCCCTTGGCGCTACACCCATAGTTCGGTGTCAAATCCTGTTTTGTCCATGCTCGGCGGCACCTTATCTCCAGACCAGACTAGTTGAAAAGGTCATCCGAGCGGGCTCTCGGTAGGGACTTTAAAAGGAGTTATGTTGATAACACCACCGAGGTCCAACACTAGTGTTGTTGGCTCGGTTTTTTTGTTTAGGTAGTTGATTTGTGCATCTTTCTATCACATTTAACTTGCTCAAAAACGTACCAGACTACGAGAATAACCCTCTATGCATCGAGAAACAGTGGCAGCAGTTTTTCAGCGTCCTATCGGTTAGGTGGCTTTTGTTTTCCACTTCACTGCGAGGGAAAATCGAATACGATGGTGTTTTTTTTTTCTTGCTTTGGAATTATTCTGTAGGTTGGGTTCAAGAGGATTCAACTTTTGGAGTTCTTCGTGTTTTACATAGCAAGCGACCCGTGCAGATGATGAAACATGAGAGAGATTAGGCACGTACGCTTGTGCTGGTACTGTTTCCCTTTTTTACCAAACTGGTAGTGTTACGTTGTCACCATTTTAAATTGTTTTTTCCTTCATAGAAAACAAAGCTAGCAAGCAGTATGACAGTAGTTGTAAGAAAAATAAAGTAATTTAAATTTTAGTACAAATATACTAAAATTATATTGGACAAAACTCGTCAAAGATTTTAATTACATTACATTTTAAGGTAAACATTTAACTACAGTCAACGACTGTTTAGTAGAATAATCTAGCAGCACAGTTTAAGCATTCTGTGCACGAAACTTGCTTGCACACAAAAGGTTGCACATAAACACCATGAAACATCCTTTCCAAGCTGTACGTTACAATCACGTCCGCTTTTCATTCCATGATGAGAATGGGCAACAAAACAAAACATGATTTTCTTTCAAATCCTATCGCGTTTCTGCACCATCCACCATTTCCATACCGTTTCGCTATTTTTTTGTTCGCTCGGGGTGTCGAAGTGTGAGAAATTGGTCTGTCCAGCAAAAGCCTCTACCCGGGATCGCCGAAAGCACCCCAACAAACGGATGTCCAACTACTGCCCTTCAGCACCGGCACACTATATGCATGAAAAGTAAGCCGTTTAGCAAGTGCCAAGATAAAAGTATGTTTTATTGCGATCATGCACCATCATCGTTGTTGCCGGTGGGCGCACATCGGTAGCACCGCCAACGCACTCGCCGGTAGTAAATGCAGCAAACCAACGCTCCGATCGAAGTGCATCGATACCATCCCGTATGCATATGCAGCTACGGATGGTGGAAGGTGAGTGTAATGCGCGGAGCAGAACATAACAAAAAACAAAACAAAACCTGAAACGAAAGACTCGTACAGATTACGAAAGCAAATAACAGAAAATGATAAAATGGACACGACAAGTATATATCTCGGTAGCCCCGGGGAAGGTTGTGAAGATGAGGAGAACAAAAAAAAAAACGTAACAGGGAAACATTTTACCAACTTCCGTGCAGCCATGCAAGCGAATGCAATCACTTTGACCATGTGCAGTATGAGTGCAGCAGTGTTGCATCTGCATACATGCATTGAGTAAACCACGCACGTTCGTCTGTAAAATCAATAACCCATTAAGAATATTGATAGAATGTTCGTTTGCCGTGTGTACTTGGTGGCTCGGGTCGATTCGATCGGTGGATACAACACCATAAGGTTTCGGCGTTCGAACTTTTCGCGTGCGATGTGCGTGCTCTTGTTTTTTGGCTTGTACGCAGAATGTTGGTTTTATTGCTACATAAACAACCACGATAAGTAACGATACCGATGGCGATAAATATTGAGGTACAAGATCGGAAAGAATAAAACGTGCAACGTTTTACATTAAATAAATTGTCATTTAAAATTCATAGCAACTTTAGGTAAAAAATAATATGCTTCAACGCTTAACATGATTTTCTCAACGAAAATGTGTTATGAATATATTTTAAGGTTAGAAAAGCATCATGCAAACCATACAAAAAATAATAAGATCAACTAATTGATCACGTTATTTTAAACTAACTAATAAAAATTATTCAACGAAACAATTAGATCTAAAATAACCTATGCCAGTTTTTGACGCATTTTGAGCATTTTGACTAACTTTTCAGGATGAGTTTACCAAATTACCAAACAAAATAAATTGCATCGAACGAATGAAATTAATGATTCAAAATCGAAATAAATTTAACGTTTTCAAACACATTCTATTAATCTAGCGACATAACGATGTCAATTTTATCCAATTAGTTAATTAAATCCCTTTCTTTATTCTCTAATTATTTGCAACTGCCTTGACCACCTGTTTTGATGACCAAATATATTAAACATTAATATCAATTCCCCAAACAAACGTTCGGCTAGAGCGACGGATCATAAATCGTATATATTATCAAATTAGCATAATGGGCCTTTCGTATCTCCACATCGAGAATTCAATTTTCATTCCTGCTCAACAATCAATCGATAAGCTAACTGGAGAAAACTTGAAAATGCAACATATCCGGGCGCACGCCGATAACCCAACAACGTTGAAACGATCGAATGCCGGATGGATTTCGATCGAATCCCACCCCGGGGTTGGACATCTGCATAAACGGTCACTTAAAGCCCAATGCCCCAGCACACCGGGACGGTGGGAAAG
This sequence comes from Anopheles culicifacies, assembly GCA_000473375.1. NCBI lineage: Eukaryota > Metazoa > Arthropoda > Insecta > Diptera > Culicidae > Anopheles > Anopheles culicifacies. The sequence goes on along the minus strand of AXCM01002044.1, from coordinate 29,120 downwards.
AGAAAATGATACAACACAAGAAAGCCACAGGAATTCGAACGATTGCCTATCTGGACTCTATCACTAATGATGTGCGATCGACTGTCAGCCTAGATTGTAGGGGCTGGAGAGTCGATTTCTTAGGTCCTAATCAAACACAAAAGAAAAGCCGTGAAAAAAAATGACGACCTTTCCCAACCTTGAGCGTCGTGCACGTAATTATCATATCGGAACGGTTCACGGTTCTTTCAAACGGACAAACAGACTCAACAGATTCAAACGGGGAGGTCGGTGGTCGAAATGATGGGTTGGAAAGAAAGAAAGGTGGCGAAGCGTTTGCAGAGCATAAAATTACCATCCAAAGAGCGACACTCAAAGAAAACGGAAAATTATAATTTTGGGATGGGACGGATTTTGTGACCAGAGCAAAAGAGTGGCCTGATTGGGGAACTCCCTTCCCTTGGGGGAGGGTTGTGGCAGTAAAGTTAGAGATTAGGTGTGATGCTATGCAGGTAAATGCTGAGGTTGGGTGCAATCGGTTCAACGCAGTGTGGATCACTTATATCCGGATATGGGTTGAACCGCTTAGCCTCGACTGCGCTTCGTGGGATAAATCTCTTCTATCACCCTGCTATTATCAATTTAAGCTGTAACCTTTAGCAGCACTTGATTACTTTAATCCTTTTAAATGTGTTATAGCTATGACTATTTCTTGCTCTTATTTATCTATGACAATAAAATGATATCCCATTGCCAAACAGTAATTCAAATCTTATTTAAACATACATAAGAGTCATGATCATATTAGACACATATTAGAATAAGTATATCATTAATCATATTAACCAGAACTATTCTTCGTAGGACGTTGTTTTGGAACCAACTTTAATTTCGACATTTCACATCAACAAAGCAATTAATGGCCTACACTAGCACACAAGAAGCAATATTTTGGCCACGATACTTCAGCGTGACGTATGGATGGATATATAATCCACACCGGTGCGGGGTGTCGTATCAAGGAAAAACTCATTAGTTCTTTCGGGTAGGGTACCACTCCATTTGGCAAATGGCAAAAATTACCTTCTCCATTTAACCCATCCCGGAAGACGTAAAAGCCCAACAGTCGTGCAAATAGTCACACCCGTCAACGATGGGAAAACATGGGAAGCTCTATTTTATGGTTACTTTCGCCAAGCTCACGGTATCCTAACGTACATGGCAATGCTCGCATATACACACTAACCATCCGCTACATCGTATCCTTTTTTGTTTTCTTCCAACAGCAAAAGCCAGTTGTACTGTTTAGTTGACGTAGTTTGCCGCATGTCTCGTGGCTCAACGTCATCCCACACCCTCTCTCGCTCTCGCTCTTTCTCTGTGTTGCCGAAAAATCATCCCCCAGAGTCAGTGGGTGCCCTAATGGCTGTCGGTGTCGTCTGACGTTCGGTTCGCGCTTGCTTACGCTCGGTGAAATGCTAAGTCGCTGCTCTTATGTTCACATAAATTAGCCCGTACTATGCTTCAGCGTAGCAGCGTGTCGTCGGTGCAGACTTTGCCGTGTGTTGAGAAGTGTGCTTAAGCGTCAAAGTGCAACATTGACACAAAGAAAACAACACCCGAGTACACTGGAGAATTGGACCGTTTCGCTGTAGTCTTTGATTTTATTTTTGGCAAAATTCGTTTTTTTTTTTTTTTTGTAAGGTAACTCAACACTATTGCCGTTTGTTTTTGAGGGGAAATCTTAAAGAAATAGATTTTGTTCGAGGTTATTTAACAAGGTTGACTCATAAAGTCAAATTTAAGGAAAACAAACTTTTGTTTTGTTCAAAACTTAAAGTATTTTGACAACGGTTAGCTAAAAATGTCAAATTTTTAGTTTAAGAAGTTATAGACCGTGAAATATGTTCAAGATGCTCCACCAGCATAAAAAGCATCCAATTCAATTCAACATCCTCGCTTCACTTGCATTTTATAATTACCGGTTTGACAAAGATTGTATTTGGACCGATGGACTAAAAAATAGAAAATCCATGAATGCAACGGAGGAATATCGTTAAAAACAACTGTAATGCAAATATTATCATTCCAATTGAAACAAATAAAAAAACAGAACACAAAATATTCATTGCATCAGAAGCGGTGCAACCATGTCCCATTTCGCTCATGCTTCCCCCCTCTGCACTCAGACACCAAACTTAATGCCCTCCACTAAACGGTTCTGTTTATTGGTTCAATTTATTTAATACCGCCATTTATAGCGGACCACGGTTAGCAGGTCCTTTAAATTCAGCATGCATTTTCCCATATGCAACTCGCTGCCATTTGCCGCCCGGAGAGTGGTTTTATTTTTCCAGTCATGTTTTCTTTGTGTACCCCATAACAAGGGAACACCTTCCCGACAGGCCATCGAATTTGTCTGACCGGATCGATTTCCGATCGGAACTGGATGGCGGAACCGTTTAAACCATGGCACGTCACGTTTCAATGGTAAACGAACCACCGAAACAGCAACACGCAGAAAGGAGTGAGGGCTATGTTACTCGTCTGGGCAGCATTTGTGCACGGGAGCAGTAAAATGGACAAATATTGATATTGCACTTTCGTTACAGTCGCATCGTCGTGCACGGGGTGGCGAAAGAATGGTGGTATTGTCCTTGTGCTTACCATTTACAAATGTAGCTCTTCGTTCGTACAAATCCATTTGTGTGTGAGTGTGTTTTCTCCCCATTCTCACCCGAAATGATATCCACATCTTTACGCAACTGGTAGAAAGACGGGATCATAGCCTGGGCGATATGAATGCCTGGCTCTACTTCTCTTTTCTCTTCCACTCGTGTATTACGTGCCATATGGATGTTCGTGTGCTTCTTTTCATGCTACTCATTCACAGCAAATGTCAACACGAACGGAAGCGCACTGGCACAGAAAGGAGCAAAGCAAAATAACAAAAAAAAACCTTTCGCTTTTCTTTCGACTGCAACCGAAATCGTTCCAAGTGTGCGCACTGCATTTTATCACATCACTTCACGCTTTTCTGCAACTGCACAATAACCACCACCCCGGAGCAAATCCTATCGGCCGTTGTAACATTTGTGCCGTAAGCCTAGTTTTCCCTTCGTTCGTTGAGTATAAAAGCAAAAAAGAAAACAAGCTTCTCTCTCTGTGACCCCTTCGGTAGTCGCCCTTAGCTCTTCGTTACTTGCAACGAACAGGCAAGTTTACATTGGAAAAAGATCTTTTCTCTGGCGTTACGTTTTTGGCACTTTTTTGTCATTTCTTTGATGTTGTTTTTTTCAATCTCTTCTTTGTGCCACCGGTTCGTTTATGCTTCATTCAACATAGCCACGGCCCCCATGCTGAGCGTATAGGCGTTCACAGCAGGATAGACGCTCCAGATCCAGATTTTTCTGTTTGGAAAAAGATTACACTAAACTAATTATCACAAAACGCGCTAAATTGTTCTATGACACTGAGGGAAATCCAACCTGTGTGGTGCGTGGCAATGCGAAGGGCTACCAGAAACACATGAACATAAGGACGAAGATTTCTGCACGGAGGAAATGAAAGAACATAAATTACTACATCAAAGGGAAAACGAAATGAATGGAAGTCCGCCTGACCCCTATCGCTACGGCGATAGACACAAACGCAGACGACCCGGGAACGGAAAGGACGCCCGAAAGGACAAAAGCGAAAACCGTGCACAAAAGGTGAAAGTGAAAACCCGAATTACGTGAACGGTACCGCGAATGAGTAATAGGAAACAGTCACGGTGGCGCCGGTTCACCGAGGAAATAAAAACCTCTCTGTGTGTGCAGACCGGTAAACCCGGCGCTGCACCGGAACGCGATTCGATACCCTACCTTCTAGCTGGAAAACTAGCAAAACACATGCCCACATATCATGGCCCTGTTCGAGGTTCAACTATCCGGACTATCTTTTCGAGGCGAAAAATGAGAAAGTACCGAGTCGCGACGCCAGTCGGCGTAAAATATGCTTCGGTGATAAATGTGACTTTTGAGCACGGAAATTGAGGAGAGAGAAAAATCCACAAACTAACACAGCAGCAGCTACGCTACGGTCACAAAACCGACCGGAACCGCTGGGTGTAGGAAGCGAAATAATCAGGGAGGTGTGCATCCGTTTTTATGCTGTTGTGTTGTGCTATTGTCGTAGCTTTTGCATGAAGAAGGAATAAATGGTGGCCGCCGATTCGGTCTGAATGCGACCCTGAAATACCGTCGAGTGCGGTTTTGCAAACTGCTTCCTGCAACTGGTTCGACTGCATGATGTTGCACCTTCCTGCAAAGAGTAACTTTTTTGCTTGGTTTAAACAAAAAAAAATTAACAATTATGATTTTCCCGCATGAAGTTTATGAAGGTATAATAAAACTGGACATCACTTCTTCAAGGATTCCAAGATACAAATCAGTATTATTATTAGGAAATAACTTTATTTAAAGTGTGATATTATTTCACGTGAAGCAATAACAACTTCAAATCTTCAAAGAAATTCTAATGTACAAAAGGACACCTTTAAACATTATTGATACCGAGGCAGCAATGGGTTTTGGATCGGATTCTATATCTGTATCCCGGATCGGAAAATTCCTTCGAAGACGGATTCTTCAGTTTCTGGACCTTTCAAGATGAGATTCTTGGATTGAGATCTGAAACAATGATCTAGATTAGGATCCGTCGCGAACTGGAACATTTATAATCAAGCCATGATTATTGGTATTGAGATTATTTTTTAAGAAATCCCAAATTCGATTTTTTAGGTCAAGGATGCGAATCGGATTCTGATCGGTTCAGATGAACTGGATCGGTGCTATCAAACCCCTCATGGGATTAGATTTTCCATCAATACACCGTTAATAGATCTCAGGAAACAACATTAACGAGCACTTGAGAACAAGAAGGCTGTAGAGATCTAGAATCGAATGTGCAAGGAATACTATGGAGCTCCTACTAGAGACAAACATCACTCTTGAAAAAATGTGAAATATGTTTTGCATATAAAATAATATTTACCAACAGAACAACATCATTTTGTTGCAAGAGAAAATATCTACATACATATTGAAATATTTTATAATCATGCATGTAACGGACGCCATCTTTCCAAACAAAACACTCCTACTAGGTGTGTCCTTTTCGAGCCGTTCGTCCATTACCTCGTTTCGCTTTGCTCCATTATCTTCGCTTTGCTAGCCAACCGACGGCGTGAAATTTTCCCTCTTCGAAAAGCGAAAATAAAACACCTTCCTTCCTTCTAATATTCCCCCACAAAACAGGACACGGGATAGTTTGGGGTCAGCACATCAACCACACGTTCTCCCATAAGTTGCTCCCCATATGGGTTTCCGCTCCCCCTCCCACTTCCCTTCCTTCCCTCCTTCCAAACCACACAGGACAGACAGGAAACTATCCGGAAGAGCTTCTATTTTTACGACCTTTCTTCGGTGGTCCGGCATGGGCGCGCGTTGGCGCCAAAGTGTCCGTTAGTTGGCGTGCCGGAAAGTAAGCAGTAACGCCACAAACGAACCTTACCTACCATCATCATCATTCGCAACACCATGGCGTTCTACTACTTAGGGTGTATATGCATTTGGGACAAGAAGTGCTTCATAGTTTCACGACATTGAGTCAATTTACGAGCGGTTCTTTATTGGTTGCCGCATGAAGGTTTGTTCTGGTTTGATGAACAGTTTTTAAAACGGAAATATGCTTAAGAAACAACGTATAATAAAAACCGTAAGTGATATTTTTAAACTATTTCACCTTGCGTTGCTGCGAAGAAAGGCGAGAAGAAATATTACCCAAACTCACGTAATAATTATGTTCAACTGCTTAATTTTTTTAACATCTACAAAAATCAAAGAAAGCTCTCAAAATTCTTCTGCATTTTGATAAGCGCACATTCTACAAGCGGTCACGTTCACGAAACTCCCGTGAGTCATGCAATCCTTTGATAGGTCGTTGGGCTGCTAGAACAACATGATTTACTACGGCCACTAAACAAACACCGTGCCCAGCCCCAAATCAAACGGGTCACTCACGAACTTTCGGTGTTCTTGGGGAGCGCAAGAACTTGCTCACACATTATCATACGGTCGTGTGCGCGAAAAGGGGGAGTATAGAAAATGGTCGCCATGGCATACAACCGAAGGTGACATGGACGGGGGACACATTTCCATCCCGATTAATCCCATCGGCCCTTTGCTAAAACCCTCTCACACACACACACATTTTCAACAAAATCGAAACAAAAAGACCGCAAAAGCGCCATAGCTGCAAGGAAGTCGGTAAGGGCAAGGAAGAGCACCACACGGCCTGATTATACACTAACGACAAGAATTAAGCTTTGGATAGCGCTCATTAACTTGCAAAATCATGAATAATGTAACCCCTTATCGCCATTTGGCACGTTTTCAGCATAGGACCCCGAAGCGTGCTAGTGCGGTGTACGCTCTTCAACACAAAAAACTCACTGCCAACAGCCAACCAACTGGCGCAGTTAGCAGTTAATAGAATGACCCCGGTAAAACACGATGCCGCCTCCCTTATGTTTTTTTTTTTGGTTTTAGAGACGATGCCCTTATACACTCTTCAAATAAAACGGTAACACAGAAGGAAAAAAAAACGTTACAAGCGCTCAACACTCGTGAGCATCGACGTTTGTTTTGGCTTTTTCCATGACATTTTTCTCATGTTCATTTCAATGCAAAAGTGGAACAAAACGGCGATACAAGTATTAAGAAAAAACGTTTTATAGCGATTATGAAGCGGAAAGCTATCGTCGAGCGTAAAACTGCAATCATCCGAGAAGTTTACATTTTTTATGCTGATTTGCATGAAGTTTGTCAGTACGAAAGAATATTTCAGTATTATTATATTTATGATTGGGGTCTATGACGACTTAAACTAATCATCGAAGGCTAGTTTTACTTGTTATTTTGTATTAAAAACAAAGATTATTTTAGCCTCATTACGACAAAACACATCCACAAACTAGGTAGCATCATTTCACATTAAAATTAGAAATTATTAACACAATAATTACTAACAAAGAAAAAATCCCAAAAATGTCAAAAAGCAGCAAAACTGGCTTGCATGAAAATTAATCAAACAACGCAAACGTTTTAATTACGATGCATTAGGCGTTTATTTGAGTAACTCATTCATGGATGAAATTCGTTCATCCCTTCACGATAAATTGAAAGAAGAATAAAAAACCCTCTCCCCAACAGCGACCTCACGAAGCGGGATAATTAGGTGTGCACCGAGTTTCGTAATTCAAAAGGCACCCCTTTCCATGAACAGACGCACCAAAAATCACTGCCCATAAAGCATTCAACCGAGTGCACGGGAGATTTGTGTCCTTTTGCCATCCCTTTGGTTCTTTTTCCCCGACCGGGTGAAAGCGATGTGTCACGGTGTGTGAATCCGTGATCCGCAATAGGGACGTGCGTTTCAAACTCATCCTCACACGATCGAACCCTTGGTGGGTTAGAAAAGGGGGATGGAACCAAACGTGCAGAGTGGCGTAGTGTCGATCCTGTTTTTCCTTCAATTGAAAACTTAATTTAAGCTACCGTTTATACAGCTAATCCACCGGAACCCTTTTAGCCGCTTTCCACAAAGAAACATCGAAGCGGAACCACTTCAACGGTACGGCCACAAACAACACAACACATGCGTCAAGCTTTCGTCGGAGTTTTTTTTTATGTTGAGGTTGAGAGAGTGAGCGAGGGGAACGGGAAGGAATAGTGCAGGATGAGGTTGCTATCGTGACGCGAAGCTGTGAAGCTAATCCTTTCCCTACTGACGTAGCTGAAGAGGTCAGACCAATAGACGACCGAAAGGACACGTGAATAATCGAAATGAATTCCCTCGGTGTACGTATCGAAGCATATACACACACAAAACCACTCTGAGTCATGGTAAAACATAGCCACTAAACATCCCTGACGTGTCACACTCGCTTATCCACACGGTGCCGGGTGGGCTGTGAAAAACAGTAACACTTTAGAGGTCTCATGGGGAGTTGCACATAAGGTCACCAGCCCCGAACGGGTTGAATGTCGAAACCTATCACACATACACATAAATAAACCTCACCTTGTATCCACCCATAAGCTCACCCCAAAACACTTGAATTAAATCAAGAGCCTTCGGAAAGCGTATCCTTCCGCATTCAAGCACGTGTATGTGTGTGCGTGTGGATGAAATTAGCTAATAATTCAATCGTCTGCACACGCCCACCGTCTCGTGTATGGCCTTTCCTGTTCGGGTCGCCCCCAAAAAAGCGACAACCCTACACCCTAAAAAGGGTCATAAGGGCAAAAGTGGGAGAAGAGTTTTGAAATTATTTCGCATACAACGGTACACCGAGAACGGTGGTGACGGTCGCCAAAAAAGCCAGACCGCCAGCTGAGCCCTTCAGGTGGGCCGTAGTTTAGGATTTGCCCGATTCGTCCGTGGAAAAAGGTACCGGAACACACCGAACTCGAATTAATGTGCTGTGTTGTGCCGAACATCTCTAACACCCATCCGTGCGCTTAAAAGCTACGTCTTTCATCCTGCCCGGGATGGTGCCCTGCCCAGGGTGAGTCAATAAGCGAAAATCATCACTGATGCCCTCATCAGACGGGTTTCCGGGAGGCTAGTCTGCCGGTGATAGGGTATAAATTAAAACGGATCACTTCCTGCCACTTTGTCCCGCAACTATGAACGGGGTGTGTGTAAGTGTGTGAGTGTCTTTGCTTGTGTACATGACAGGTTTCCAGCCGAGAGGACAAAGAAATGATTTTAAGGAAAATCGTTCATTTCATCTCTGGCAACATGGCAGCCATCAAACGTTTCCCAAAATTTTCTTTCAGTCTTACTGCACGTCCAGGGAGTGGGTTACACCTGCTTCCAGCCTTTAATCATGTCGTGTCTACCCCGGTTTGAAGTAGCAATTTATCATAATCTTTTGGTTTGGGAGGGTCTTGGGCAAAACACTTCAAAAACAGGCAGCTGTGGGTGTGCTAATCACTCCAGCACGGAACTGGAAGCGATATAAAAAGATCGATTTAATCAATTTAATGAGCTTCCTAACAACAATGAAGGGAGCAATCCATCGAAAAGCAATCCCATCAAATCGTATGATTTTAATCAAATAAAATGGTGATAGTTTTGGCACCCTACTGAAGCAAACTATGGTGATAAATGTTTCATCATCAAGCTTGTCTCAGACCTGTATTGCTATAGATAAACGGATTGTGTGCGAAGTATGTTCGATATTGAATACGAATTTAAAATTCCTAGACGTTAGATAATACTACTAACTAAAAACTGTGGGTTGGTTAAATTATTATGGGATATCTAGCGGTTAGATGAGTAGTCCTGAGTAACAGAATGAAATAATTACCATAGTTTGTTAACTGGGCAAGCAAGTGATGGGATAATCCTGGTTATTGTTCTTCGAATTGAATTAAAACAAAGAATTTAAACAAGAGCAGAATAATTTTCCATGTGCTCAAAAAATATTACAATACTCGGTTCAAGGTCTATCGAACCTCATGCAAAGTATATCTTAAAAAATATGATGCTTAAACTTATCATAATAAATGTTCGCAATTCCAGATTCCACTTATGACAGACCTCGAGAGATCCAAATCTGGATCATTGTTTAAGATCCCAATTATGTATTCTTTTGTTGAGCGATTCAGAACCCGAGGAATCGGAGAACCGAATTCGTGATCTTGAAGATGCAGGATTTGAGATTGAATTCAAATTCCTTCTATCCTTAAATCCGATTCGAATCCTATTGCTCATCACTAATACGAGCTGAACTTACAGCAAGATTGTGAAACTAAACTTATTTCTATCTCCAACGATCACCCAGCTTGCAAATGTAGTACGAATCCTAGGTGGGAAGCAATTTCTAATTACTTGGAAGCATTCTCCTCTGAATTAAAAACTTGGCTGGAACTACCCTTCCCTTCAGGATCGACCGGTTGGCTTGTCCAACGATTATTCTTTGTTTTCATTTAGGATGTTTGTCCGGCTTGCCCAACCTTTTTCTTATCATTCGACAATAGCTGAAATAAATAAAACTATATTTCATATAATTCATATAATTATAAGCACGTCTACAAAAGATGATAATTTCTATTCAGGTCATCCAATGGTGATTAACCTTGCTGCTATTCACCGTGAACTGTATCCACCTCAGTACGTTTGGTATTACTCTGTCAGAAACATATTGAGGCAGGCTGCTGTTGTACACAACTTTGCTCAATACTATCATGTTATCATCGTGTAAAGGACATACCTAACAGAAGTACAAGGCTTGTTGCCAAAATCGTTTCTTTTAGCCTAGAGTGTACCACAAACTTTTCGGCATCTTTCTGGCATCCAGCGCCGTCGGGAAAACTATCCAGCAAATGATTTAAACCATTTAAATAAACCGGAGTTTCACTACGCCTTGAACTGTAGGGTTGTGCTTGGATGGCGTTGATTAATGTTGAATATTCCACTCCAACGACAAAATGGTCCACCACAGGCGCCAGGATCGATTTTATCCTTTATGCTCTCCCTGTTCGTCACGTGCGTTAAGCTTTCTCAACGAAGTAAAATTCGGACTAAGGGCACACCACCACCATTAGTCTAAACTCGACCATCCTTCGCATGGCCGATGGGAACGAGTACATATGTGGCTAGGAAGAAAGTCCAGCTGCTTGTCGAGGGAAGAAAGAAAAAATACACATGAAGGCCTTTCCGATGGCAATGAGAGCCCGCGGAACCAAAGGGAAAGCAGCAATACAATGGAGAGCACACATACGTACACCGGCGATTTTCCCCGGACGTAAATGGCCACGAAAAACACATTTCAAGGGTGAGAATAAAAATTTAATTTCCCCAGTTTGATTTATTATTATTACTTTTGATATGAAGAGCCCGATTCACTCACCGCCCATCGCGGTCGGTGTGTCCTTTCCGGGTGTGCGGAGTAGCATAAATACAGCATAAATACACACACACACCCTCGTCATTGGGCATACCGTTCTGGCCCTCTTGTTTTTCGAGGCGCGATAAATTTATTTAATAAATCATGATTATTGTTGTTTTTATTCATAACAATTTACAAACACGGGGACAGTGAAGACGGGGAACAGGAGAAACATTGCACCGGGAGGCTAAAATGTAAACTGGAAAAATTGAAAATCATCACCCGTCCACTCTGCTCGTCTGCCATTAGCGTGACCCGACCGAACAAAGGGACGCAAGTTGTAAGTGAAAATGGATGTCATGTTGTGTTGTTGTTGATACGCATCACGCAAAGGGAGGCTGCGTCAGACTTCAATATGCCTATTTTTCAACGGGAAACATTTAATTTCTTACACCATCACCGCGGGAACGGGATATTGTTAATGAACTTCCCAAAATCGAATTGTAAGATTGTGGAGGGAAGACTTATCAATGGTATTCAAGATTTTAGCCAAACTAACAACGTTACCACAAATCTAATGACGAAATCATTTATGCACCCTCTGGAATAAAAATTTAGTATACGCCGAAGACTATCAAAACGCTTACGACATTTTGCAAATATATTCACAGTCTTTCATAAGGGAAAACACACACAGATACAATTGAAGTTTCTATTATGAGTAAATAAAAACTTATAAAGCATCATCATCACTTGCAGCACATAGAGCTCAGGAAGAAATCCCGAAAACTCGTCCTTTTCTTCTTTATTCCATTACAATAGGTCCAGTGTCCAGTAGAAGGGGGAAAAAAACTTCATAGGAAGAGATTAGAACCGTGCTCGTCCGGTTTTTAGTTGCCAAGTTTATTCCCCCAACGAACAGAGGAATGCAAAACATTCCCCTTTTTTTGTCTAACAAAAATTTTGCATAAAAACAAAAACAAAACCTTCCTAGGCCCAGGGGATTCCGAACCAAAATCGGAAATGGAGGAATTTTTTAATTAAATTTTCATATTCGCTTAATATGCATTTTGCGTTGGCTGATGAACTTTTTTTCTTCTTGCTATTCTATTTGTTTTACTACACCCTATCGCCAACACCATCAAATCTCCGTTCCGGTTTTTTGTTACGCTTTCTGCCGAATGTTTGCGTTTCGTTCTGTCCTTGCGTCCGGTACGCATTGTGCTTTCATTTTTCAATGCCCTCAACGGTACACGTAACCACACCGGTCAAAAGGAATCTAGTTCGCTGAAACTTAATATTAAAATATTTGTGCAATTTTTCTCTCTCGCGTTTTTTACAACACACACCACAATCTTCCATTTTACCAGCGGGTAAGGGCTTACAAACCGGTCCTACCGCCCGAAACGTCCAGGAAATGGTTTATGCACCGGACAATGCGCAACAGGAGATACCCGGCGCGAATGAAAAGCTGGTTTCGCAAAACACTAAAAAGTCCCATTTCCGGTTTCGAGAAAGCAAACACCCCAAAAAGAAGGGTGCCAACGAAACAAAGTATTCGTACGTTCTCGTTCTACTCGGTGTCTGGGAGAGGAACCAGCACAAACCAACATGAAAAAGCGGTTTGATAAATAACCCCTTCTCTTTGGAGGAGCTGCTTGCGGAGCACACTGTGTGTCCAGGAAAAGCAACCGACCATTTTCTTTCATTTTTCACGCAAAAAATTCACATAAAAGCAGACGGTGCCGGGGAAGCGAAAATCGAGAGGAACCACGCAAAATTGAGTGATTAATTACTCGATGGAGTCTGCTGGAAGAAAGGATTGCCTGGCTCATCTCCCTTTGCCTGAAATGTTTGGCAATGCGAGTAATAGGTGTGTTAAGAATGTGTCCAGGAGGGTATGAAAATGGTTTTTGGTGATTTTGTTAAATCGATTCTACACTTAACCCACAAAAGGATTTCTCGGAACAAGCACTGAACTTTAAAAATAATATGAATTAAAGTCATACTTGGAAAGCATGAATTACTAGTTTAAGGATCTTAAGTTTAACTATTTTTAGTTAAACTTCAAGTCGTATGTTCGATAAAGCATTTTTAATTATATAACTGACGTCTAAAAATATCAATGAAGTCGATCATACTTTAAATTATGAAAGCTTAAATCTCACGACAGTTTCTGTCAAATTATTGAGCAAATACCGAACGGTAAATTCAATCCAGGTGCCAGGTGCCAGGTGCAGAATGCCCAGAGAATTATTTGGATTTGCTGGAAATTTTTGTTGTGCTGTTAGGGTAAACGAACAATACAATGGAAATATTATGTAAAGCTTAAATATATTTTATTCAATCCAAAATATAAAAACCTTTTCGAAAAAGTTTGAATAAGCGATTGTTTTGATTAAAAACCCTACCTAACCTGCATCGAAACCTCGAAATCCATACGAGACATTCATACGGGGCTTAAGTCATCAAACACCCAATTGCAATAATTTCTCTTTAATATATCAAATTTAATAGTACAATTCTCTAAATTTCAAAGAAAAAAATAAATAATTTTTCCCACGCAAAGCATCTCGATACCATGTGTTTTGTAAAGATAAACAATAAAGGATATGTGAAAAATCGACCCACTGAACACCTTCGCTCAATCCTCTTAAATCCTCACGAATCATCCTTCTGCAAAAGGGTTGTTACGAAAGGTATATTCTATAACAAGATTTTTTTTTCTACTTATGAGTAGAAGTTTTGGTCCAGTTTTTTTTTGCTTTTTAGAAACACCTTAAGGCGGCTGTCAAGCTAAGGTTGGGCCACGCGACAGGTGGGCCTGTAGTGAAAGGAACCAAATAAGAGAATAACAAAAAAATCTTAAAGGCGCTGAGTGCATGGATACGCTTTGATGGGTTTATAGAAATTTTTATACAATTTTGCAACACCCCCAGCAATGGCCAGCAAAACCACCACCAACAAAAATGAAAACAAGACTTCCCCAAAACAGGTTTTACAAAATTGGTTTACGCAACAGGACAGAACTCGTAATTTCTTCACAAAAAAAAAACTCAAAAGCATCCCTTTTGCGTCGAGTTTGATCTAGAAAAATTGGATCAACCCCCATGGTGACGATGCTGTTGCTGATGATGATGCGCTTATGACGTGTATCTTACTATAAATACACACACCTAAAAAATTGACTAGCGAAAGAGAACGAACCCCGTGCGACCAGGTTGATAAAAAGAAAGGAGCGTTTCGAGATTTATTGCGCACGTGAGTGTAAAGGATTCCGACCTGTTTTCTAAAGGTTTGGGGTGGTTGGTGGTGGAAGCGAAGAGACCACTTGAAAGCAGAAAAGGCACAGCAAGGAACAAAAGCCCGGGAATAAGCTTAACAGAACAATAACATATAAAAAAATCCTTAAATGAGCCTAACATTAGGGAAACGGGACGAACGCATTTGAAGCGCCGAAACACACGTAACAAACAGGGAAGATGGAAACGCCACCCTTTTTCCAGCACACACACACACATATACACTCAATGCCAAATGGACCACGTAGAAAAGCGTTTCGGAAAAAGGGGTGCATATTGAATAAATTATTTGCGATGATTAGACAACCGTATTCATGATTATTAGTTAAGTTTGCGTTCGCGTCCGCGGAGTCGTGTTGCTACGAAAGGGTGTTAGATTTTTTTGGCCATCAGGCCATACTCCATTTTTCAGCAAACCCTCCCAGCATTTTGTTTGGGTAATTTCGAAATATTTTCCCATTCATGCTCATTCATTTATCAAAACTCTTCTCTTGGGCAAGGAAACGCGAGAGTATTGGAACAGTAACGATGTTTCTTACTTCCCGTGTCCCAAAAAACGAACCCATCCATTGCGTTAACATGATTTAGCTACCTAGCGCGTTGATCGCGAATTCAATTACTGGCTATGCTAAATATGATTGCATAATTTTGGGTAACATACGTTGAACGGGCAGACGATAGGTGGTCCGACGGCTTTTTTAATACTTCCTGTGTGTCAGCTGCCACAACCGGGATAAAGGACACCCCTTACGATGTATCAACTCACCCTCGAATGTGATCGAGCTAATTTGTTTCCGATACGTACCTGAAAAAGAAAACAGGAAGGAAAATTAGTACATCCGATTAGCAAACACAGCAAGAGCTTAAGCTTATGGAACGTTTGGAACTCTAACCATATGTTCTTGAATGAAGGAAATATGTTATTGAATGAATGAAATATTTAAAGGTACAATATTTCTGTGCAGTTGTATTGCAACCGGCATATATATTTTTAAATTTTTTTTTATTTTTTATGCATAGTTAAGTAAATCTTGATTAAAGCATATTTACTGTTTCATGCAGGAAAGTTAATTTGTAATACATTCTTTTTTAAGGTATAACATTTTATTTTTCTTTAACTACATTTTTGCATCATTTATTTTCAGTAAAATTTATGAAAATTTCCAGCAAAATAATCTACTGAACTGTATAAGTCTTTACTATAAAACAGATAAAAAAGATCTATTAAAGCCAGTACTACCAGAGAGGAAGATGTTACCAACAACAAATTAAGAAGATGAAACAAATAGAACGATTCAACTAAGTGACACGTATTATGTCAATCTAAAGTGTAACTTAAAGTTGCAAAAACTAAAGCGGGTTCAAAGGATTGATGGTTCAAAAAGTTTACATGTTATATTTATGCAAGATTATTCAAATACCACATTCAATGTACGATACGCTTAAATGCCTCTTCCAGCACACGATCCACCCGTGGCGATATTTTCCCATTTTCGGCATAAAGCACTGTAATCTGTGTTGCTTGCCGCACAGACTCAACCATTCAATAAATACCAAAACCAAGTTACACCACCAGTAAGTCACCCGGCCGTCCAAACAAACAGATCCCATCTGGAACGCTTCGCGATCGTGCCTCTTATGCTTGGCACCAACATGATTTACTTCCATATGAATCAGCGTACCCGCTACCGAAAAACACCCCCGACTGTAATTAATACCGAAAACCAGCAGCACCGGCACACAACGCCAGGCGTTCTTCCCCATCCACGAGGGCCATTTCCATCATCATCTTCATCAGCATCGCGGCTCGAGACATCTCAAGCAGCACGCAGAATCGTGCCTTTTGTATGCGATGAAAAGTATCGTATTTCTCGAAGATCAATCAGAAGGAAGCAAACAGACGAATGGACGACTGAGCGGACGGGGAACAGGAACCACCAGACCGAACTACCAGAATCACCGAGCATAATTCAACCCGCAGCCTCCACGCTCGCTCAGCTGGGTTTTGAAAAATAACTATATTCTTACCCACGGCTCCAAGGGCTTCCAGCCAGACGGAGAAAACATCCTACCCGGTGCGCAATCATAAACTCATTAAGGAAAAACACATTGTGAGGTTAAACGCAAAGGCCAGATCCTGGCAATGTGCTGCTACTCGTGCGCCTCCGAAAAACTCATCCCTGCCTTCCGTGTGAAACCGTGTCCTTTTGTGTGGCCTTTGCGAGCCATGCTTGCCGAACAAACGTCTTGTAACGGGGCACAGAGGATAAACTTTTCGGTGATGAATATATACGAAACATACGTTGTAGCTGCGGCAAGTTCTTTGCTAGTTTTCCTTCTGCAACGATACCACCGAGAACGATGATTTTGTGTGACTTGTACGGGGCAAAAGCCGACGGTTGAGAAATGGCTACGGAAACGTCTCGTTACGACGCTCTCAAACATCGACATGTACAGCGTAGAAGAGGATGCGCTTACGCTTTTACTAGACGTCTCATGATTCATTGTTACGGTGCAAGGACACACAACGGTATGGCGTGTGCGGTCGAACGTGGCCGTAATGTTTCCCGTACCATACGGTGTCCTTATTTGACAGCTTATTCCGTACGGTGCAACTATTGCACCGACAAGTTTCACCAAATGTGGTAAAGAATAAATAACTTGACAATAAATAACATGTTGCCAGTGAATGAAGATCATGCCAAATGAAAGGAGCGGTTAAGCAATCTACGTTTAAGGTAAGGAGCTTTTAAATCTAATTTCTGGTAATTGCTCACATGATGACAAATGTAGCAATACTGGAACAGACAAAAATTTAATTTGAACTTTTTTTTTGTAAAATGTTTTCTTACAATAAACTTATATACTAGAAGCCAAAAAGAAGTTCAAAACATTATTCCAATAAGATCAGACATTGTACAAATGCTTCAAAAATAAAAAAATTACCAATATAATTAATTGATCAGTTCCAACAGCAGACACGACACAAATGCCACACAATCAAATAAAAGCATTATCCGCCTAATGATTGCATTCCCAATTATGATTACTGTTTTGTTCCGGCCAAATAATACCCCATGCACTTGCATCACATCAATATTCGAGCAGCGAAGAAAATCGATTTCACGATCAAACACATCTAACATTGGCCGTGCCAAATCTTCACCATCAGACGTGCTGGCTTATACACATTCGATCGCCATTCGGTACGGATCATAAATGTCGTACAAACTGGCAGATGTTTTCCATTACTATCCCCCATAGCGACATTGCGATGTGCTTGCTGCACCCTGTATATGTTTGAGGGTGCAACTTCTTGTGTGCCGATGGTTGGTTACACTTGGTGACAGGTTAGTCATGGTGCAGTCAACAAACGTACATATTCTACTAGTACGTATCTGATCAACACTACAGGTTGAAAGATAACCACATTCTCTCGCGCTCTGGTGCTTTGCAACGAAGAAGCCAAGGAAAAAAAACTATCGTACCAAAAAGAATCTCACAATCTACCGCTTCATAAGTTATGCTGCAATATTGGTATCTAGAATATGTTTGAGAAATTAGGAATACAACACCGACTACAACGAAACAACAAATCTGACCGATATTACCCCTTGAGACACTGCGTGCCATAAGGCAGAAAGCGTGGAGTCTCATCTTAATCTTATCACTCTCGAACTTAGGTTGTTTGATTTGTATCGTTCCCTTCACTATGCACGGCCACAGTTTGCGTGTGCCTCGATGATTAAGGCGAAGGCAACGAACAAACAACGAAAAAACAACCCAACTCTCCACATGTACCTCAACAGCTCGCTTTCCCGCATCCGATGGCGAGTGTGAAAGTGCGTACGTCTATTTGCTTCCCTCATAAGCCGCATATCGATAATTTATTGCTCGATGTCAATCACTGACAACAGTGTGTTATCTTATCACCGGGCGCGCAATGCAAACAAACGAATGAAACAAGCGCTGATTCGTTTTTACGGAATTACCGTCTTCCTAAAAACCTGCCCATCTTCAGCAACAACCGTTGCAGGCGACGCAACAGGAAGGAACCAACAAAGCAGCGAACCAACCATATTTGATGTAGGAAAGCATAACCAAATAGATTGACCACATTGATCGAGCGGAACCGGTGTGGAAATGGCGTGGAAAAACGACAAAACCACAACGCTGACAACACACCGTCAAAAGAACTAACTAGCTCACTGGCAGGAAGACTAGGGGCAAGAGTACAAAAAAAACATACAAATAACGGAAAAGTGGTCCTTAACACGATTAGACGTAAAGACGGACGAAGCACGAACAAACCAAAAAGAAAAAAAAATTGTAGCGAAAGCACTCGTCGTACAATGTGCAGCCAATTCCATGATGAAGCCACCATCCGGTCGAAAATCGATCGTTGGTTTGTTTGCTTTTCGGATTTCTAGTCTACGAAGCAGCTACACAACAGCAACAAAAAACCTCGTTGGACGAAAATGGACATAACAGCAACACACGGTAGGTAAGCGAGGAATGGGTATGTTTGAGAAATGATTTTCCATGTTTTTCCAACCGGGACACGCTAAGTCAACTTCCCTTCCCTGGTCCACTTTTGGACGATTAGACGACGTCCGTCCGATTAGAGCCCAAGAAAAAGATAGCATTTCTAGCAGATTATCGATCGGATGTCATGATTGAAGATTTGAATGCATGTAGTACTAATCCTACGTCAAATCATAAGCCTGTACAATGGACTACTTGGAGGATATCTGGAGGAGTTAAGATATTGCAGCCCAATCGAATGATCGAGTAATTCCAAATTAAAAACCAAATCAGAATTTCTGGCACAAGAAATACGAGTACACTGACGACCTGATTACTGGAAAGAATTCCCAACTAAATGATACAATATAAAGAAAAATTCTTCCTGGTGCAGGACTGCAGAACTCTTTCGGCTTCAACGTTACGAAAATCTTTGTTATCATTAAATTCCTTTACCCTTCGTCAAGTGACGAAATCCTGTAAAAGAAGCTCGGTGACTCCAATTAGGTGAATTAAAGCGACAGGCAAATGTGTCCCAAGCGTAATGGTCCACGTCAGCTGCCTATCACGGATGAAAGATAAATAACGAAGCAGCTGTCTCCAACAACTTACCCCCACGAAAAAAAAACCCAGATGAAAAACCAGCTAATTCCTTGAGCAGGAACTTCCTAGACGTGGAAGTTCCTACCATTCGAAACGTGTTTTCAGCCTTATCAGGATTTGCTTCCACGCTACATCCAACAGCAGCTGACGGGAGTAGTTAAATTTGAAGCTTTATTTAAATAATTACAAGCATACACCGTTCACGGCTACACAGCTTTCTAGAAGCATTTCACCATTGGAGCGTTCTTCCGGTTACGAACATTCTTGAAGTTGTATAGATCCGCATCTCCGGCAAGCACACCGAATAGCTAACAAAGGTGGATTTGCTTGAGTTTATTTACAAATTCCGTCTTCACCTTCTAAGTAACTCCCAAGAACTAACCGTGGGGTAGTTAGGAGTATGAAAAAGTCCACAATGTCAAAAACACACACACAAAAGAAAGTGATAGATCTACATCACAGCTACGAAAGGAACTTCTTAGAAGTAAATACGGGTAATGCGCTCTTCCTGCTTCCCAAGTAAATCCCGGTTCGTTCAATCAACCGATACTGGGTACATCGGAATCTTTCCCCTGCGTCCAAAGATAGCCACTCAGTGGCAAAACCACCCCTAAAAGGAGGCTCCGCCGGGTAAACGACCCGAACGTCCTAAAGGTGCCGAAAACTTGAAGCCACCGGGAAAAACTCTGTAACAAATCGTTGACCGTGACCGTAACGGATGCGACATTCGATGGATCGTTACTTGACCTTTTTCGCCTTACCCCTAAACCCACTGTCATTTCCATCTAAACCCCGTGATGCAAAGCCCACTCCGTCACACCCCTAACTGCTTCGCAACTTTTCACTTCAGTTCCATTCTTTCGCATCTCGCACAGTGGTTTTTCGGTCGACCAAATGAAGCACCCAACCAGTTTAGGTTGGGGCTTCCAACAACTCATCAATACACAAGCAAAGTATATTAACCATCCACGCTCGGATGTCGGAAAAGCCTTTCGGAGGAGTCACTCTTTTGGTGTTGTACGTAAGCCTAGAAGAGAGCTAGTCGTACGCCAAGGAGATGTTTCCTAGTTGACCATCTCCATTTGCAACCTTTGCCAAGATAAATAGACTCAAGGTTGATGGAGTCACTGTGGACAAAACCTTTTCCCAACCTGCAAGGACATTTCTTGTCACAGCTTCCTCGACTTTTGGTATATTTTACTGTCACCATTAAACCAACGAACGATGCGATCCGTAGTCTTAAAAACACCTCCCGAACGCAAATCCTGCCCACGCACGAAAGAACACACAACTCTACGGGTGGAAAAGCCATTTCTTGCCTTTTCTTTCTGCCCGAAATCGGAAGAACGGGGTACAGAGAGAGCTTACCAGAAATGTGAACCAGATGTTCGCCGTGGTAGATCATTATGAATAATGAATGAGAACACAAGCAAACACTCTCCGTCCTAAAACCCGGTCCAATTCCTACCCGAAAATCCGTTGTTCACAGTGACGCTAGAGCGTTTCTTCTGTGCAATTTTCCACCGGTAAGAGAAAATACGATGACCAACCGTGGAGAAGGTTTTTTTTATGTTTCTTGTGGTTCTTTTTTTCCATTACCTACTATCTTCTTCCAACTAAACTGCGATGGCGTTCCCAGGGCAGGAAAATTCGGCCCAAACCCATGAGGGAAAAGCGAAAAGAAAAACACTTAAATTTGTCCTTGGCACCCTCGTTCAGATACGATTTGCACCGAAACTCTCCCAGGAGGTAAGGATATCTCGTTGTGAGTTTTTTTTTCTGTCCTCTTTATATACCGCAACACCGCAATGCCATAATGTGCGACGATAAGCTGCGAGTCCTGCAGTGTCCACATGTGGCCCCCGGTGAAGTGAGCAATAAGGGAAATTGAAAATAAAACGGAAAAAATACACTTGCTCACAGCAAACCCGGGGAAACAATCACACACGAGATAACATACAGCGTTTTCGTAGGGAATTGGTGGAAAACAACTGAATCGAAAGTATAAGTTATTGGCTTTACGACTTTTATGGCGTTGTAATTCTGCTCCCTACATTGGCAGTACGATGTGTGGGCAAAATCATTGGAATATGTTCTCAAAAGTGTTAGAGGATGAGTAAGCTAATTTCCCTTTTAGATAAAGAATTGTTTCGACGATAAGAAACACATTACATAATCTCTTTATTGAAAAGAAATCCCTTAAAAACATTCTCTACTCCTTGTCTTTAATAAAACATGATAAATCAACTTGATTAATAAAACATAAACGCAATCTCTTACGGATGATAGCAATTGCCTACTCTTATTTGACGTATTTTTCAAAAATCATATTCAATTTTCCACTTCATGCACTCCACTTTCATTACGCACATAAAGCAAATCAAACAGAAATAAATTTCTTTCCAACGAAAAATACATTTTCAAACTAATTTGCATGCCATTAAAGAACTCTCCTTACAACATCATCCCCTCCAACTAAGTATGGACTACGGTAGTAGATATGGCACGAAAAAAACCAAGCGACAAAGAATACAACATGAGACTGGACTAGACCTCCTGTAGGGAGTATGGCGCATACAGCATAATAACCCCCAATGGAACTAATTTTATGATGACAGCGGATGAAGAGCACCGGCAAATCGGGGGGGATAAAACAAACCAAAAAAATGTGCCAATAAAGCATAACAGTCCGGGTCCGCAGGATGACGTGCACGAGATACTGGGCAACGGCAACAGAATAATCAGCAAGCAACGTCGAAACAACACAACGTCTGAAACATGCCCCATACCCAACCACCATCGACGGGACACAAAATACCGACTGGAAGCCCGGCCACGGTTTCTCTGTCACTCGCACTTCGCTTGATCACATTTCGCTTTGAAGTGTTAATTCCCGTCGTCATGAACATGCGCGCAACCTGGGCGGTGGCGATGGTGGTTTGAATCATTGCTATTTACATTTCACCTTTCATTGCATTGTTTTTCCTCCTGATTTGATCTGTAGTGGCTGTCACAACGGTGGGCGGTGCAAAAAGGTGTCTGAAAGGGGTGGGGGATGAAAATATTTCCATTTTCTCCAATTACCTTCACCGACGGTTGCCGTATTGGCGTCGTCGAACCATCGTCTGCATTCGTCGTTCTCGTTGGGTTCACGTGGCGTTCGCATACAATGGGAAAGGGTGGGGGACAAAAATGTACGCCCCAAGCAAACAATTTGACAAACATTGGACACAGCAGTGGCGATAAACACTACGAACGCATGACCCAGGGCGGTAACTGAAAGTGTGTAGAATTTCCAGACCGTGAGCAAAATGTGCCCCTTGGACAGGTTAGCAACTTTAGAGTTGTAGCAATAGAATTTGATTTCCATTTTGTGGAACAAAAAAATAAGTTAAATCGTTGTACGAGATATTTCCCTCTTGGGATATTTCAATATCATACCGTCGTTGTGAGATTTCTTCTCACAAAGCAGAACTTAGGTATATCACATCTCATCGGAACCGGCTCCCAAACTTAACTCAACTGCGTGGTATCAATATGAAAAGTAAGCCATCACATACCCCGGGCATGGCCAATGAACTTATTAAGCCAAGAGAGAACTATTTCAATAAGTAATATTTCCGTGTGCTTTGTGTACTGAGTCAACTTCTTCTGTTTAATAACTAACGTTATTGTAACGCTATTGACGTAAACAATTTTGTAAAAAAATAATAATAAATTAGGAAAAACATATAAAACTTAAAAAATGGCTGACCAAGATCTCCAAAACGGCAATGAGCGAATAGAAGTATGCGAAGAAGAAACTTCCCATACAGTGACCCTAAATACAGTAGTATTATTAAGCATAAGTTATAGCAGTAAGTAAATAAATTAAAATAACAACTGCTTATGAATATGGTGCCATATCCTAAGGAATTGTCATAATTTATCAAAAGAATTTTGGTTCAATTAAAGAATAATCACAGTCCCGAGCAAATGAAACCATAAAAAACAGCTTCGCGTTCATAAAAGCAACCGTAAACCGACTGTGAAGGAACGTACCGTCGTGAAGAATATTGCACCCAAGCACGCGAAAGTCCATCGGAGGTGGTCATGATGAAATTAAAATGAATAACGATTCACGAAAACAACAAAAAAACACTATGCGGTAAAAAGCACCCATATGCAGCACCATAATGGCCCCTTTCGACCAGAACTAAACATCCAGCAAGCGCCCCAAACAAAACCACCGAAATGAAGAATGGCTGGAATAAGGAAACAAAAAACAAAAAATTGGAAAAATGCATACAGGAACCACCCCAGCGAGCGTATGTCACAGCGAGATAAGTGTTTAAGGCTGCATAACCATAAATGAATAAATGAATGAATGTCATTATTCCAAAACCTTCTTCCTCTTCGCTCAACGTTCCGGCGAGCATGGGAGACGCTTGGGATGCTATTTGTTGCTCGTGCTCAACAATCATTACTCTTATGTTGTGTTTCCTTCCGCGTTACCCGCCACACGATATGGTGTGGCGAGTAACGTTAATGTGCCACTTGAAATTCATGAAAATCGCAAATGAAATATACGTGCAAGTGATTCGAGGGACAAAAAAAAATACAAGGAAATGCATAACAATCATCAATAAGTGCATTTTGAAGAAGTATGGAAACATTACAAAAATGTACTGCACTTGTTACAACTTCCTAATACATTACAGATGATGACCATAACTATTTTGGATCGATAAATTTGCTTATTGCACCAGCTCAATCAGTTCAGTGATTTTGTTTTAGTTAAAGCATAAAATCCGACTGAATGTCAATAATGGTGTGAAACATAAAATAAAAACACTGCTTTGACATACTCGATTCGTTTAACAATTTCGCCTTGCTGGTGCGGTCCACTTATCCACCTTCTCCTGCTTTTACAGCTCTAAACTTTAGTGAAGATAACAACTTCATCGAACAGCCACAATGCGCGTGAGGGCTTTGCAGGCACAAGCAACCCTTCATCACACACTTTCCAGACATTCCAAACAACAACAATCAATCCTCCCGAGAGAAACAATCCCGACACATAAATAATAATCTTCCACCGACACTTAAGCCGCGCTTGACTTTTTAACGACGCACGGAATGTTTGAGGGAGCATCGCTGGACGATTTTGATTGGACTACGGCTGATACAGCATCATACACGAACCGACACCACCATGATGTAGAGTTTGTGACCGGCCGTACATGTCCGTACATGGTACGCCACTAGTCCAACATAAACATGCTTCTGCTACTGCTGCCTTTGCAGCTACCGTCAGTCGCAAACGAAACAACCAAAACAATAAAGCATCATAAAGCAAGCCAACATTGCACTCCATCCTTCCCTGTGTGCTTTTCATCTTTTTTTCATCCCATCTTCACGCAACAAGATGGAAGCGGTGGCACTTCGCGGTTGGGGATTATGCTTAACCCACGAAAGATGACGAATCATTCCGTCAACGGAGGGAATTAGACGGCTCGAGTCAATAGAAGGCATGACATTCGAATTACCGAGCGTTTCTACAGTGCTTGTTTAGTGTTTGTTTGAATTTGCGGCAAAAATATTTAAATAATATAATTAAGTAGCAGCATTATTTGTTTAACATATTTTAACAACTCAAATGTTCAAATATTAAATAAAATTGAAATGAATCATTAAAAAAAGATCTCAAAAATAATATTTACAATTCGGTTAAGTATTTTATCGTAAAAATGTCGTAGTGCTCAATTGCTGTATGACAAATGTTTGACGCACTGTTTCGTCCATCCGACCAGCCGACAGTTCGCCGAGCCGTGCACGTTCAAATAAAATTATTCAATTAATTTATGATTTGTTCATCTCGCTGTCGGGATGAAAACAATGCTGTTGGGGATGGGGTGTACCATTTGGCAGCTACCTTCACCAACACATAGCAGCGCAACTTATTTTCCGACACTCCCTTTATGTCCATAGTACCATCGACCGGAGCCGGTAGCTGATCTTTGACAGTGACTAGCAGAATTCGATTGCCCTAATCGTATTAAGACAGGTTATCTTGTTAGTGTGGCTTCAGGAATCATGATGCTCTTGCGAGCAACATAACGAGCATGAGTCGCCCTTTATCCAGTAAGCTTGGAAGCGAGAAAAGAGTAGATAAATCGAGAAAAAAAACCTCTCATTCAGGGGGAACAAAATCGAAAGACGGAGTCGCCTGCATGGAGTAATAGCATTTACTGTTGTTTCCAAACATTTTCTTACAAAACACACCGACGATACCACGTACATTTCAGTGATTTTAATACACTACCTCAAAGGCGTACCATAGTTATGAGTATAATTTTCAATTTCACTAACACACACTCACACAGCTATGTTAAGCATGCAGATAAGAACACGGTACTTCCACTTTTCGCCATCTCAGCTCTTCCTTCCCGGGCAGCTAAGTTGTTTTAGCACTCTAATGCAAAAGATTACATTCTCAACCGAACGAGCAGAATCTACATATGTTAACATACTGCACACTTCAAACGTACCAAAGGCACCATTATTCCATCCAGCTTCCGGACAGGAAACGTTCCGTTGGGTCCACTTCACATCCGGCAGCGTACCCGGGCAGCTCACTCGTCGAGAAGGTTTAAACAACCTCAAAAGTTACCCACCATATCCATCCGACGACGAAATCTTTCGTCATTATGCTAAAAGCATTCTCTCGCACACACAAAACCGGTGGAGGACGCCCTCGATCAATCAAATCCCGCTTTGCCCGAAACTGGTGCTTTCCACCAACCTGTCGGCAACGGTTTTTCCAAACACACACGTACACTCGGTACACTCAAAAACACCGTCACCCAACCGATTTTCCCTCCCAACCGGAAAGAACTCGTTTTTCCACACCTTTTCCTTAAGTTTGTCGTTGTTTTTTTTATTTGCCCCATTCCTTGGCACTTTACTGCAGGTAACATCCTTGCATGGATGCCGTCCTGTTTTTTTTTTTTGCTTTGCCTTACTCTGCTCTTTTGGGTACGTGTGACTTACACCTCGAGTGTTTCCATTAGTAGAAATTGATACCGTTTGCATGTCTCTTTTTCTCTGCTTCATAAAAGCACAAAATATGCCCAGATACTAGGGAGTTTCCGAACTCATGCCATGACACTCGAAAACCCGGAAGGTGGTACCCGAAATCAATCATTTTTCACCAGACTTGCGTTTTTTTAATCATTCAAATAACTCGACCACGGCAGAACTTTCCACTCGGAAGTGTAATGGCGTAACATCGGTAAGCATCATTCACACCACGAGCGGCATGGCATTTTCCAGTGAAACGTTCAAATACTTCAGACGCACTCTAATGCATTGGGATTGGTGCAGTATGTGATGTCTGGGGTAGGGATTCATTCCACAGCTTCCGTTGTCACTTACGCAAATTAAAGTAAACAAACCAATATGCAACGGTGTGTTTGAAATTTCTTCGGTGGAAAGGGGAAACGTTTTTAAATTTGATAATTTCGGGGAAAGTTGCACGATACTCTTAATATCATTAGAACTAACCAAGCATTGACGAAATTTGGAAAGTTGCTACTAAAACGCGTTTCAATTAAAGTTTAAATGTGTGCAAGTGTTGGTTCATTACTTGAAATGTTTTCGTTCTTTTGTCTTTGCTGACTAATTATAGCTATATTACGAATTTATTGAATGAACATTAACAAATCGGTTTGTAAATTTGTAATATTATATTTACAATAAAATTCTAAACTAAATCTCACTTCTAAAAACTCTATTGTTGATTTTGCTGGTCTTATAAATAAAGAGTTAAAAGTACTATTCGGCAAATTAAGATAGAAATTAAATTGTCCCTAATTAAAGAGATTTTTATTTATTAATACAACGACATATTAAACCCAATGAATATTAATCATTCCAATGTGCATAGAATTCACCATATCTAACGAGAAAAAAAAATCGTATTAGATGCATTACTGCGAGAATAAAAACACTATCTCATAATCCTATTAACTTCCAAAAACAAACAAACCAATCGCTTTAGATAATGCAACCCAATCACGTTTGAGTATTAAAAGCTAAACAAAAACAAAAATAAAACCAACCACGATCGTAAAGCCAAACTTACGCACGTTCCCAAGCGTACGCAAAAAAACTAACAATGAATTCCAAACAAACAAAATACTGATCAGAATTGAATTCTGTCGCTTTGAGGCATTGTTCAAATTTTATTGAATTTCCATTTTTATGCTTCCATGTCGAACACATGTTTATCGTGCGAGCTCGAATGCTCGAGCTGGTTCCATAAAATTGATTCTGATAATAAAAATTGTCAACCCGTTCAAACTAACCACCTTCCTCGCCCTTTTTACCCAACCTTATCCCATTGTACTTTGTCATTTTTGTTTCGGAAACGGAACCGAGTTAGGGATGATAAATTCAATTGTGTGAAGAGAAAAACACAACAATGCCAGACGAAAGAAAAGCAGTTGATGAAAAAAAAGTAGACCAACCTACACCAAAAAAGCAGACAGCAAATCCGGTACGAAAATCGGAAATAGCTCGTTGGTTAATATTCACTTGGCGCGACACACGTTTCTTCCGCGTACACACACTCGACTGGGAATGTACGAGGTACGAGCGGATATACGTACACTGTGCACACGCGTATGATTCATGCCATACATGTTTCGTTGTGGCCGTGCGACGCACGTCTGCCAAAGTTGGAGCACCCAAAATGTCACGAACGCACGGCAGATGAGTATGTCGAATGCGTGCGTCTTGGTTGGTTCTGTGGAACCCGGCTCCACGGACGGGAAGTTGCCATGGGCTAAAACAAAGCCCTCACCCCAAGCTGCTCGGAAGCACGAAAGCACTGCGAAAGGAAGTGAAACAAACATAAATATGATCAAATTTACGATCCATCCAGTTCGAGCTGGAGTTCTGAATCCGATCGTCCGGCAGCAAACCACTTGAAAGAAACGTTCAACTTAGAATAACCCAATCACCTTCGTCTCCGTTTGCAGCTTGTTGTAAAACAATAAAAAAACACAATCCTTCTAATGCTCGAACCATAAATTGCTAAGGGAGAAACAGCGCTTAAGATTGCACAGAAATGAGGCAATTAGACTTGCACAAGCCACACTTGACCGATTATGGCGACAAAGCCAATGCAATTCCTTGGTTGCTGATGGTGATTCGTCGCGATAAGAACTTGTGCTGGGAAAAAGGAATGAGAAAATAAATCAGCTTGCTTTTTATTCATGCAAACTTCCACTGGCAAGCGAACACAGCTAAAACATTCCACAAAAAACATGGAAGTTGATGCTTTTACGACACTCCACAATTGTACCCGATAAGAACGATGATGAACGATGCATTTCATTGAACCTCAAATACGTTTAATTATGTTAAAAATGCTCTTGCATTTGATGAAAATGAGGAAATAACTATAAACTGAAAAAATCGATCGATAAAATTAGTTTTGGCATGGAAAATCCATTCTGTCTAATTTCTTAGATAGCGTATTCATACAACAAACACATTGATACATCTTTGATGTGTTTGATTGTTGGCACCAACACTGACGTTCACCTCCGTTTTTCCCCCGATAATTTTATGGCACTAAAAATAAATTGATTTTCCGGAAAAAAACGGGTTGGTTTGAACACAGTTTTCCACGCTTTATCTTGATGTATCACGCTGTCCCGCTCCCACAGCGCAAACAAACTCGATCGGCAAAGATGAAAAGAAACAACCGCCGAGTGCAG